>LOND01003281.1:9433-22311 GCA_014220965.1 Paragonimus kellicotti | reverse complement strand
AAGTCTTGCGGAGAGGGACCGATTGACGAAGTGTTGCAGAGGCTTCTGACCTCATACAGAATCATCCCGACTCCAGCGAGTCCCAATGAACTCCCGCCTGCCCAAACTTAAGACGAAGTTCGACGCGATGATTTCATTGGAAAAGCTCCCGGGAGGTGCACAGCATCTCTCCCGACGTGGAATTGTCATCGGCGATCTAGTCCATGCAAGGGACTATCGCCCAGGTCGCCCCCACTGGATTGCAGCAACAATCCAGCAACGGAACGGCACGGTCCTCTTACGACGTCAACGTCGAAAGCGACATCGGAATCAACTTCTCTCACGTCATTCCTCAAGCTCTGGACAAGTTCAGAATCAATTGCCGTTGAACCTACTTCTCGACACCTACAAGATGAGGCGCCCAACAGAAAAAATTCCCGCAACGGCTACATCAGTGACCTCAATTCCTAGATCGAGTGGACAGCTAACAGTCTTGCAACCAAGGCGATGGACAGACTGCAAACACAAGCCCACCTGCCCAATGTGGTTCGATCCCCGTCAACAGCGGTACCAATAATGCTCAGCAGGAGGTGTTAGGAAAATGCACTTCTTCCTGAAAATTCGCCTTATTTTCCAAGAAAAATGGATTTTTCATTTTTGGGAATTTGAATGCCCGCCAGAATTCTCGAAATTCGAGAATTCGCGCTCGCCTCTGATTGGTCCGTTGGTGGCCTAGGCCCAAGGCCGCTCAAAACCTATAAATACAGTTGCTGTAAACCACTATTTTGCCTTCGGGCTGAGCAGCAAATAAAGCTCGTTTGAAGGCCGTCTTTTTTCTTACTTGTTGGGGTCCGATATTTGCGCTCTGATTTTCGTGCAGTTTTGCGATATCGTTGCGTTCGTTCGTGATAGAGATACTGCTCGCGGTCTTTGCGTTGTTCTTGCCTTTTTCTGTTACGGGGGTCATAACAGAGGGACCCAACCGGGAGCCAACGACCCAACACTATGACTCACTTGGCAGTGAGGGGCTTGCCTAGCCCGAGGGCGCAGTGAATAAGACATTGATGTCTGATTCTGAGCACTGCTGCGCGCAGTGGATGTACTCAAAGCTACATCGGGCTTTTGGGTGATAGATGTTTTTCGACCGTATTGGATAATACGCCGGCGGTCACGGTCAACCGTTGGGCGATCGGAGTGCTTTGTTTGAGGGTACCTTTTCTAACCCCCTTCTTCCTGATACGGAAGACAGCAGTGCCGCAACTATAAAAATAGTTCTGCTGTATGCCCATAGGATCGTGCCTCACTACCTAAGCACTCCTACGCGGTCAGTAGTGCGACATACAATCCTATGAGTGTAACTGCTTTTCGTCTGGCTGCTCCCCTTTGGCCTGTCTGACAAGGTTGCACCTGGAAGGACCGGAGTCCTAGTCAGCATAGCCCGCCGGATCAAAACAGCACACAAGCCCGACCACCTCGTCAAGGTAGCAATATAGGTAAGGAAAAGCACTCTAGAATCTGGTTTACTGCGGAGTCGAATAGGAAAGAGGAGGTTGAACAGCCGTGTCGAGCCCCATCCAAGGCCGGCAACGAGCTGCCATAAACCCTAAGCCGGCTTGATGGCTAACAGGATGTTCGCGCGCGTCTCCGACACGCCCTTTCTCGATAGACACTCATAGGCAGCAGTTCTGTCAGCTGAATAAAAGGGCTCATCTGATGTATAAGATAACCGTTGGCTTTTTATATAAATGGAGGGCTCAAGTACATGGAACAGTGTGAAGATGTGAGGTACGCAACGACCGCCGAAACGAATCCCAGATTGATCTTCGTGGAGATATTGTTTAAACGCGACGCATAAACGAAGTGCGACGGCTGTAGGTAGATTTGGTGCAACAGGAATCAGAATAGCACTTTGGGGATTTTTGCACGAATTGCGGGGGCCCATTTTGAAGATAAGAATGATTTTAATTAATTCTAAACCATTCGGAACCAAAGGTCCCGGAACATGGTCACTAGCTTTTTAAACAAAATCGAACTTCCATTGATAGAAAACAGTAAGAGGGAATTCGTCTGACTGCAATGCCGTGTGGTGTATTCAGCATTATAATTTCGATAAAACTTTTGTTTCCGAGGAAGGCGGGGCATGAATAGACCCACAAGTACAGTAGGTGATCGAAGGTACAATGAACAGCTCAATCAAAAGGCTGAAATGCTGTTAGAAGTGCCCAACCGATCGTTATTGTATGTTGTGGACAGACTAGTTACTGGCTTTGCGGGTAGCCCAGATCACATTTGGCTGACTGCTGCTTGGATGGGAGAAGAGTTTTCGGGGGTTCCAATTCGTGAAAGCTTGTCCCATTTTGATGATACGATGTGTCCATCGAGTCTTGCGTTCCCCTCTTTTTTTGCTTCCAGCGTTCCAAGTGCGAGGTGATTTGTACCAGTTTTCAGATGGACCATTCTGATGAGCGCCAAGAAGCACGAGTTCACACAAAGGTCCACTAGTTGGCAGAGAGAACAGTTGCACCACATGATGGAGTGCTAAATTCATGGAGTTACACGCTAGATATGTGCCTCACTGTTGTCCCGCAGGTGGTCTGTTGTGGTTACCGTTTAGCGACGAAAACAACATGAATAGGTGCAGGATAGTCAATCCGACGTAAGACAATGAGCACTGTGTGAATATGGGATCCGTGTACGATTAGTTCTCACGGTCGATAAGATGGCCAATCCAATGGTTATCGATCGATCGACTAGACACGCACACAACGCGTGTGAAACAATTGATGACGCAGTACGCGAACGAATAGTCTTTTCTTCCCTTAGTTGAGGCTATCCGACCTGGAAATAGTTGCCCGGATGACGCTGACGCTGGGATCGGCGCAAGGGTAAGTTGGCAAGAAGCGTTGGCTCAGCCGCGGATGCATCATGTGATTCAAGGAGTGGAAACATCAGAAATTCGACGTTTCCTATGCATGATATCCACGGGTGCACACGGTCCAGATGGTGTTGCACCATTCGCCCGTCTTCCGTTTGAGCTTGTATGAGTTGTCCGTTAGCACTTGTGACAGTAGCGCGTTGCCATACATTTTCAGTGGGTAGACGTACAAGGACGGGATCAGAATCAAACATACGTCTGTCTTTAGTATGCATGTCGAAACGGTCTTTTACTAGTTCCTGTTTAGCGATTACTTTTGATTGCAGGCCGTCGTGAAGTAAGTCCAGCCGAGTACGGAAACGACGAACAAATATGAGTTCGGCGGGACTCCTGCAAATAGAGCATGATCCAAACGCACGCGTAGAGAGGCATCAAATTGTTTCTCCAAGCATATTCTTCACTGTCTGCACAGCATGCTCAATCAGGCCGTTCGAAGCGGGATGATAAGATGCTGTCGTAACGTTCCTAATTTCATTCGAAGTAATGAAGTCTGAAGTTGTAAACAAAGAACCGTTATCGGTGACAACAGTTTCTGGAAAACCAAATGTTGCGAGGATTGTACGTAATTTGATTATTGTACTAGTCGTTGTTGCCGTTGGAAGAATGTGAGCATCAATCCATTTGGAATGGGCATCCACGATCAGTAAAATCATCTGACCTTCAAACGGGCCAAAAAAGTCCAAATGGATTCGCTTCCATGGTGTTTCTGGCCATCTCCAAGGGTGCAGCGGTATCTTGGGGCTGCATTTTGGTTTTCTTGGCATAATGCACATGACTTAACCACTGACACAATGTCACCATCCAGTGTGGGCCACCACACGTAAAAACGGGATAACGATTTCATTTTTACGATGCCTGGGTGAGCATCATGGAGTTCATCAAGGATGGATGGTCGCAGTCTCTTCGGAATCACCACACGTGCTCCCCAAAGCAGACATCCATTTTGAAGACTTAATTCGGTCATTCTCGATCGGAAAGGTACAAGTTCGTCAGGTGTCCGTTCTGACCATCCTACTGCACGTACCGTTTGACTAAGGCTAGCACGGTACCCTTGTTTGTTTCTCGTCGTATATCCATCGATGTAACAGGAGAATGGTTGAAGTATTGAATAAGATGCATGGGTTCTTCTGGGATGAATTCTGTGGACGGTGTATCTGGTAATGGCAACCTACTTAAGGCATCAGCAGCACTACTGAATCATCCGGGAGTGTATTGAATTTTATAGTTGTAAGCAGATAAGATGAAAGACCAATGAATTATCCGCGAGGTAGCCTTCTATCGTATCGTATTTCTCTCACTCAATAACGAAATAAAAGGCTTGTGGTCCGTCGTCCGAGAAGGTATTGGTGAAATCGTGTTCAAAGTCTGCAAGTGTTTTTCGGTATTACGTCCGGTGATCAGAATGTCATCAAGGTATGCACACTTACTAAGTATATCCTTAGCAAAGCAGTCGTTTAAAAATAGTGGGTGCAGAGATAATTCTAAATGAGAGGCGAGTGTAACGAAACAATTCTACATGAGTGTTAATTTTAGTGCAAGGACGCGAATCTTCATCTAGTTCAATCTGTTGGTATGCGTGACTCAAGTCCAATTTTTAAAAAGTTCACCCTCAGATAAGGATGCATATATGTCCCCAGTGGTGCGCAACGGATAGCGATCTAACTAACACTCGGTTCAGTTGTTTCGCAGTCACCAGAAATTTTTACTGTATCATCGGGCTTTGATACGGGTACCATGAACGTTGCCCAATCTGAATACTGACAGGTTCAATTGTACCTTCTTTCTGGAGCCGGCGTATTTCATTTCCGACTTTATTACGAAGAGCGTACGGCAGGGTCCGGGCCTTTCAGAACTTCAGTATTGTTTTCAGTGTGAGTTCCCAAATGTGCGGCATAATTTCGAAGCTTTCCAAACTTCGTCTGGCCGAACAAATTCGCATGTGCATTCAAAATTGTAGATAATCGTGACTGAGCCTCAATTGTATTAACACTTAACAGGATACCAAGATGTTTTATCCAGTCTCGACCAAGTACATTTGGACCCGGTCCTTTAGTCACATGAATACGTAAGTAATTTACGCAATTGTTCACATGACACACGAGCAAGGAAGGTACCGAAAACATACACTATTTAGTCAATATGAGATCACAAATGAATTTTCGGTGGGTCCATCTCTGGAAGATGTGATAAGGCATCCGATCACAACAGTGTAACGGATAATCCAATATCGAGCTCGAATGCAACTTGTTGCCCATTTACATTTAGGGAGACAAACAATGTATCTGACGTTGTTCTAAGGCTGTGATTGATTGTTGTATTGTTAATCCACTGAATATTCAAGTTCTCGTCGATTAGATTAGTTGACCTGGAAGTAGACAACTTGCAAGCATTACGTTTGAGAAGGACACACTTTCTGAATATGACCTTTACTTCTGACAGAATCGACAAATTGGATTCAAGCGTGGACACTCAGTCAGTTTTGAGTGATATTCACCACAACGACAGTAACAAAACCCGTTACGCGTGTTTGACGTGTACCACCCGGTTAACATCAGTGTGTAATGTAGCTCACATAGAGGAAAATTCCGCAAGTTCTTTGATCAAATTAACACGCTGGCGCAGATTAGAACAAGATTTCTCCCATGTTAGGAGTTGTTCACCTTCGGATGGCAATCGGTCATGCGCTTTTTAGTCATAAACACCCATAGTGAGTCTTGGATGAGCATTGTTTGTTCGACACGATGCTGTGGGATCTGTCCGTAAGCACAGTCTGGAAGAGCCGAGAGAAGTCGTGAGATAAAGTCGTTGACAGATTCATCAGCGCGTTGTCGTATTGTATGGAATTTATAGCGTGCTGTAAAACACGTCGTCCTCCCCATATGCTGTCTAGTGATTCCAGTACGGATGATAAATCTTGTTTGGTGTGTAATCGTAAGTTGTCAAAGTGCCGTTGTCCTTCCTGACCGAGGTAATGACGGAGTAATTTAATTTTTAAAATGTCATCCACATTCTGGTTATTACCAAGCACAGTAAGCAGGTGAACATAATTTGTAAAAGTAGTTTTCCACTGTAACCATTGCTCGGCAGTAGGCTTTTCCGTAGGTAAGTTCCAAAATGGGGAAAGTGCATTGAGAAATCCGCCATAATGCAATTACTTCATGCCCGTCGCCAAAATGTTATGTTTATGGCTTAACAGAATGATGATAGAATGACAGAGCGGTTTATTAAAACAACATAAGCAGATACAGAACAGTCAATCCGATGTAAGACAGTAAGCACTGTGTAGACATGAGACGTGTGTACGATTAGTTCTCACGGTCGATAAGATGGCCAGTCCAAATGGTTATGGATCGATCGGTAGACACGCACACAACGCATGTGGAACAGTCGACAACGCATCTCGCGGACTCGTCAGACTCATGCACTGGAAGCAAGCATTATGCGGTAGGAATACAGTGCCCCTGGCTCTGCTAGTATGAATATATGAATTCGTGTGTGATGACGAAATGGGCTCTCACCGAAACGTACAGCGAACATAGCACATCGGTGCATGATCCAAATTTTAAGATGCGCTTTATGTTGATTTACAGTACTGGAAACAGACTCGTCACCGACGGTTAACAGATACATGGCCAGTCCGTGTCCATGATTGACTTTACGACGTATGTTGTCGCACTGATATTTACGATGCCACAAGCAAGCTAGTGTTCATACAGAGTCGCAAAGAATGTTCCCACTGGATGTTAGACAAGGACCGCAAGAGTGTTAGCCACCCTATCGTGTTCATAAGCACCTAACGTGTATATTTGAGCATACAATTCTCCAGCCGATACTGCGATGCCCGTGAGTCGTGCGGTGCACAAAAGTTACGGAGTTGATGATTAAATCCATCCGTGACTACGTTCGAACTGCACTGCAACTTTCGTTCTGTTTATTTTTCTTCTCCTACTGTGATAACAGTTTTCACACAAATCGTAGCCAACTTCAAACACTGGTTTGACGACGTTTTACTGTTATCACCTGACGCTACGTATCCATGAGCTACTTCGGGTTAACCAGCGTGAATACACGTCTGATGACTGCATGCTTGATATTCATTATAGAATTAAGTGTTGATCAAGGCAGTCCTTTAACTCTGACTAATGTCAGGTACATAAATGCCGGTAGAACAACGTCGTACCAATCGGTAACTCAACAGTCGACGACAAAATTATTCAGGGTGGAGAATCCAGACGCAGCAGATGTCAACACCCTGTTTCTAAGAAATATCACAAGATGAAATCCACCGCGGAAAGTAGGTTTGCGGAACTGGAACTGATGAAACATCGTGTTCAATGGCTGCGGGAACGAATCGATCAGAGAGAAAGAAGCAGATCACATCACAAAGTGTATAAGTCTAAGGGAGTGAAAAGATCGAACAGATTTCCAGCGGGGTCCCAAAAGTAAAACCAACATAGTATATCTGTTTTTGAAGTGGAAGTTTCGATTAGGTTGTTCATAACGTCTCGTTAACCTGCCATCTTCACAGTGGAATGCCAGGAAAATATATGAATCGGATGAGTTCACTGTATACCCACACTGTAAGTGGAGTGAGGGTTTGTGGACAACTATCTCAGGTGCTCAACAACCCTAACGGTGTTCGTCAGGCGTACCCGACCTCTTTCCTCCTATTTAATTTCGCCACAGACGACATTCCGAAAGTTGCGTTTGATGAGTTCAATAAGTCTGGCGTTGAGTCTTCCCCGGGCGCCCATCTGAACGACATGCAATATGCGGATGACATTGTCTTACTACGCCCCTCTTGCAAACACATGCAGACTACGCTAAACGAAGCGAATTACCTGGATGGTTTAAAGAAAATGTGGTTCGCATCCTCAGAATGTAAAGCGCTGCTTCAAGATTAGGGCATTCCCACTCTTACGTTCTTTATTGTAGGTAATCCACTTGAAACTGTAACATTGCTGACGAGATATCGGCGGGGATACCAAAGACATGTGTTGTCTTTTCCGAAAAGACGTCGGATTGTCGTTGAAACAGACGGTATGTGGTGTATGTATGAGGTCTGTGTTGTTCTGTGGATCGAAAACGCGGCCAGTTCACAACGGGGATATCAACAAACTTGTGCTGTTTGACTACCGTTGTCGGCCAGCTAGCCTATATCCAGTGAGATGATCGCATGAGCAATGCGGCTATTAACTGGCGCCTTTCTCAGAGCGCTCGGAATATACGATTAGTTAGTCAACTAATCGAGTTGCGCAGTTTGCGATGGTCGGGTCACGTACTGTATATGTCATGTAAACGTTTTAGGCACCCGGAATTACGTGCTGAGACCACCAAGAATTGGATAAATCCACATGGTAATGAAGCAACAGCTTAGTCACACAATATGGAGGCTCTGATTATTCAACTGAATGAAGTAAGTGTTGTTCGCCTTGTTGGGGTCTTCGCGATCACTTAAATCAGTGATCAGAAACGTCATCTGAGACGGTAATATGCTATAGTTAACGGTGTAGTTGCATTCACACCAATATCCAGTTCCTCCACTTCATCATCATTATAGACAGCAATACATCAGTGGCTCATACTGATGCTTGACTGACACTTAGCCTCGTTTTACCAATTTTCTCTTTTTTAAGTATTCCACGTCACGGTTGTGGCACGCGGCGGGTCGAGCCACAGTACCCTCTGGTCACGCTCAGCGGCGCTGTGCATGGATAAATGCATGTACAGTTTGCGATCCTTCTAACTGCAGAGCAGGAGTTATTATCTTCTGCAGGGTTCCGTTTAACCGTCCAACCTATCAGTTGCACCGTGGTTTACGGATCCACGAAACATTAAGACTGCATCTATTTCGTCTTTATCCACGACGGTTACCGCCGTTTGTGTCACTGCCCAAGCGGAAATACACGGGACTATCTTGCGAGCTCTGGTGGATACCGGAAGTTCTGAAGACTATATATTCTCGTCAATCATGTGGAACTACAACTAGGAAATTCGCCAGTAGAAGAATAAAAATGTTGTGGCGTCTACCAGTTTGTCCAATCGCACACAAGGATAACGCTTGGTATCGACTGAACACAAAGATAATGTCACTTCTCGTGTGGAATTGTCAACGCTGCATACTTTTGTGTTGACTAAGTGGTTGATACGCGGGTGAGACGCTGAGGGTCCATGTTTTGCAGCCGGATTCAGTTTTCGTCTGATGTCATGGTGTTGGTTTTCCCGACTGGTGGCAGCATAGACCGGTGAGCCCCTAATCTGTGTGAGAGAGAAACTGGCCTAATAAGGAGCCGGGGTCTTAACTTGCATAATTTTTCTTGTGATCTCACACTGTCTTGGCTGGCAAAAGTGAAGAATGTCTCTGCAAGGCCTACACAGAAAAGGAAATGAGGATAGTCACCTCGAAGTCTCCGATACTCGGCTGGGTGAGAATAAGGAATTTCGAACCGATATTCTTAG
Source organism: Paragonimus kellicotti (assembly GCA_014220965.1). Taxonomy (NCBI): domain Eukaryota; kingdom Metazoa; phylum Platyhelminthes; class Trematoda; order Plagiorchiida; family Troglotrematidae; genus Paragonimus; species Paragonimus kellicotti. The sequence goes on along the minus strand of LOND01003281.1, from coordinate 12,938 downwards.
TACAGTCTCGAAAATACTATCTTCGTAGTAGCTCGCTGAACAGGCTCCAGTGCGTTTGTATCCGTTGTGTGGCCAGTAAATACCAATAAGTTAGCATAATCAAGTGAAGGTGGGACAGAAACCCCACAGAAGGTTGGGAAAGCTTTCTTGTTTACACAGGAGAATGTCTGCTTCATCATGTTTAAACATTTTAATCGGGCTGATTTTAACGGCCTGAGAAGCTACCTAGGCTCACTTCTTCTTGATTATGACCCAGTGGACCAGAACTACTGCGCGTTTCAAAGCGCAGTTGATCAAGTGGACGACTTGTACCGCACAGACTGTGCGCTTTCTCTTATCGGCCACCCCTTTATGCGCAGAATACGTCGTCTCCTCGACGATCGTTCCATTTATTCGCGAAGCATAAGCTTACGGGTAATTAGGGCCTACGCGCGTTCCACATTGTTCGAAGTAGGTGTAGGCGGGAAATCCGTGAACACATCAAATTTGTACAAGCAAAGTTCCTCTTCAGCGGGAAGCAAAACTTCTTATTTAAGCATATGCGACGACTAAGAAAGAATAAACCCTCGGCTCTTTCTTTGCGAATGTCCGACGGGGAAACCTCATCTGACCCACTAGTTGTGGCCGAGTTATTCAGGGAATACTACTCGGCAGTCTACAACGTCGCACCGCCGGATTGGCACCCTATCCTACCGCTGCAGAATTTCCGGCAACCACTGGTTACCGCTGAGTTTTCTGTGCTAGATGTTGAAGACCTTTTATTCAAGGTTAATTCATACAGTGCAATGGGTCCTGACAAGATCCATCCCAGGATTCTCAAGGAAGCAGCTGCTAGTCTGGCAGAACCTCTTTATAAGCTGTTTAGACAGACACTTCTAGACTGGCATTCTCCCTAGTGCATGGAGAGAGGTAACCGTCATGCCCATATTTGAAGCGGGCGACGGCACTCTCCGGCTAGCTATCGGCCAATCAGCCTTACTAGCATTCCATGCAAAATAATGGAGCGCTTATTAAAGCGTGCCATCCTCAACCACTTCTTATCAAACCATCTTTTCTTCTACCCAGCATGGCTTCCTTCCTAACCGGTCATGCATAACAAATATGCTCATTTTCATGGATAGTCTGACGGAGGCCAAAGACAATGGCCTCATCTCAGATGCTATCTTCTTTGACTTTGCCAAGGCTTTCGACCGTGTCCCACACGACCCTCTGAAACACAAACTGGAAGCCTATGGTATTCAAGGAGAGGTTCTTCGCTGGATTGCCTCCTTTCCTCGATAATAGAACTTTTAGAGTTAAAACCGTCACAACGAGACTGGACCTTGACGTGGTGTGACGGCTTGCGCATCTCGATGACCTATTGGGCTAAACTGGACGGTGTGGTCACCACACCGATATAGTCACTCATACCAGGCAGGCCAATGGGTAGAGGTCTGACAAACCAGTCTCCTGGTCCTCCAGGTTGGGGTTGGAAGAAGGTTGGCATCTTTTTCCGGAAAAAGTACCAGTTCTGGTACATTGCCACCCAACCGCTGCCTTGCGGTACAGGCTTTTGAGCCAAAGGCTTTGGTTGAGAACCCTAATCGTTCTCCTGTCTAGGTCTGGGCGTCCTGGCAGTATCTCAGCCCACACACAACCATGAATATTCACAACAACAATAAATCCATACTGCATCGGCCGTCTCGCAGTATAAACCGGGTCGCCCTATCTGCTGCATACAGCAGGGTGGATAGGCGAAATCATGCTACTGCTGACCCCTCCCCCACTGTCCTATCAAATTTAGCTCTCAGGCCCCTCCCGACCTCCATTTCTGATAATTACTCTACAGGTCCCACAACAGATGTAGCTAACTGTGTAACACTGAGCCGGTAAGTTCCGTCTCTTGTCTTTCAGCCTCAGACCTCCCTCGTCTCTTGCTTAGACTTAGAATGCGAATTAATATAGGTGCCTTCAACGTTCGCACGCTAAAACAGATAGGTCAGCAAGCCGCTCTCGCACGAACGTTAGACTCGTTGCATGTCGATGTCTGCTGTATCTCGGAGACTAGAATCCATGACAGTAGTCAACGTATGGAACTAACAGCACCCGCATTGTCTACCCGATACTGGTTATACATTTCGGATTACTCCACAATCGCTGTTACAGGTCAGGCTGGGGTAGGTATAGTCCACAGCACGATGGCGTCAGCCATATTGGTAAATTGGATTCCTGTTAACAGTAGACTTTGTGCCGTCCGCCTGGCAGCTTCTGTTGAAACCAGCTCTAGACGCAAAACTTTCAGAAATTTATTCATTGTCTGCTTATGCTCCTACTGACTGTAGTGACATCGGCGTCAAGGACGCATTTTACTCGGATCTGGCCACTCTCCTTCGGTCGACACGTGGCTCTGATATAGTCGTTTTGGCCGGAGATATGAAATGCCAGCGGTCGCTCGTCCTGGTGAAAACCGGAACTCTCGTCTTAGCGTGGTAGCTTGCGGATCACAGCATCACCATTTCGATCAGATAATCGGCGCGGCCGGATTGTATGCACGCTGTGCGCTGAGCATATCTCACTTTTTCATCCAGTAGCTGGTTTTATAGGCATGCGTGCCTGTCAATGCTGTACTTGGTGCCGCCTTCTCTGAAATCCAAGGTCCTGGGGTTTCCCCCTACAGACAAATAAGAAACATACTGGCCGTTAGTTAATAGGTGGCGGGGTTTCCATTCAAAGACTGTCGTTTTTTATTGGAAGCACAGTGTTTTGAATCCAGATCATGCGCATTGGGTAGAGTTGCCGTTTTGTTCTTACTTTTGCTGGACAACGACCCCACCGACAGCAACAGTTAGCTGTTGAGAGACTGGCTTCACCATCGGTAAAGCATGATTACCAAACCAGCTTAGAAAGCTGCCTTAGTGGTACTCACTCCAAAGATCCTAATAGCTGCTGGACTCAAATCTCACAGGCCATTCAGAAAGCAGGTACTGTAGCATGCGCTACACGGGTACACGGATTAAACAAACGTTGGATTTTAGAGAAAACCTTGGAGTTGTTAGAAGCCAGACGGAAGGTTCCTTCTGGTAGTTCACATAACAAGTCTAGAAGAGATATCCGTAGGAAACTGAAACGTAGTCTAAAGGCTGATCGTGAGGCTTGGTTAGTGGAAAAAGATAAGAGAAAGGAAATCGCTTCAGTCTGAGGGAACATCGGTAAAACGTTTAAGCTGATCCGTGCCACTGGTCCCAGGCGACTGTCTGTCTGTGAAGCTATTGTAGCGAGAAGGCGTCCAATAAAGCACAATCTTTATTGTCCAACACGCTAGTTACCACAGCCTGCGCACGCGCTCACCGGCAGAGGTCAGTTATGAGTCATCAATCCAGTCCACAACACGTCCAGGTTTCCGTTCACGCGTCGTGTGCACTTCTGCCCGGTTTACGTGTGTGATCGGCGCCTTTACCGGGGGGTTTTTCGCCTGCCACTCCTCGCCCGTTAATCCGATCCTGTTGAGCGATAGCTCGTCCGGTCG
>LOND01003280.1:31094-54524 GCA_014220965.1 Paragonimus kellicotti | reverse complement strand
TCATGTAGCACCATTCCTCGACTGGGACTGCCCTCCTACGCAGTCACGGACTTATGTCTTCTGACTGTTCTAGGTCCCCTAAAAACCTAAGACACATTTATGCGGAGAACCTGGCGTTAACTGTTGCCACCTCTCGGACAATTGTCTCACCATGGAGGACATTCTTCCGTTCCGACGCGTGAGCCTTGACTGTGATAGCACCCCTGTGCCCTGAAGAGCTTTTGATTGCGTGAGACTGAGCGTTTATTTATTTATTTATTTTTTTCCCTCTTTCTGAAATCCACTTGTTACGTACCGCACAAGTAACTTTACCTTTCATGACTGGACTATTAACGTTTGCCATTCTTATGAGAGGACTCGTCAACTGTCCAGTGTTTTTTACTATGAAGCGTCCCACATTTGCCAGACAGCTTGTTTTTACATTCATCTGTTGCTTAACTTTGGTGTCACCGTTTTTTCTTCCCTTGAACGATGTGTATATTTTTCTTCAAAATAAACGATATTGAGTGCATTTGGCATTCAAGGGAACAAAAGTGAGTGGAGGCCAATACTGCTAATACGTCGTGGTCAACATTGAGTGATCGGTTACCAACGTTCACCGACATACGAATGCAAATAATTTGAGTATGGACATGACCCAAAATGTGACGCACGACACTCGATGGAACATAGTGACGCACATAGGGTGTTTTTGACCTCTTAGTAGTGCAGTGACATTTTTCTTATGGAAAATGTCCTTCATAGTGAGACAACTGTCAGAGAGGTGGCAACAGTTAACGCCAGGTTCCCCGCATAAATGTGTCGTAGGTTTTTAGGGAACCTAGAACAGTCAGTAGACATAAATCCGTGACTGCGTAGGAGGGCAGTCCCAGTCGAAGAATGGCGCTACATGAAGAGGGAAATATGATACCGCGAAAAGAGATGATCACAGGTGAATGAGAAACAGAGTTCACATCACAGCCCATAGTATGGAGGACCGATTGAATGGCGGCATTATGAGAGTCGGTTCTGTACTTCGCGACCTTGTCCGTCCAGGCAAGTTGGTTTTGGTAGTCATCCACGAATAAAGATTCTGGGGTAGGTGCGCTCTGGATTGAACGGCCAACGATTAGAGAGTGGAGAGCGTGACACTTGTCTGAAGACCACGGCCGTCTAGCGAATAGAGTTTATCCATCCACGCCGCGTGGGCTTCCTCCTTGTTCGTCACCACTACACCCTGAACGCGTACCGGGACGTTCACCTCCCTCAAGATAGGGCCAAACGAATATCTTTGACCACATTCCGCAAAACTGGACACTGACTGGAGAGAAGTCTCTCCACTCGAGATTTGCGCGGGGTGGGGATAGTGGTGGTAGCTGATTGGTATTTCTTTAGGAAGGCGAAGCCACTGCCGAACAAACTGGCGAATCGTACAGTCCATAGCTTTGAGCGTGTTACGGTGGACTCGGCTCAACACTAACGAGTGATTCATCTTCGGGATCAGATGTTGTCTCAGGAGTTCTAGACGTTGATGTGGTTCAAGAGCGCTTTGGTGGTTTCATCCAACATCGTACGAAGCTGCAGACGGTGATTAGTGAATGTTTTACCTTTCCAGGTGAACGGGATACCAGATAGGTCACCGTGTCAGAGGCGCTTAGTGAGTGGATAATGTCCGGGCCGAAGTGAATAGACTCGTTAGAGATAGCGGTTGCGTTGTGTTTATGGTCACCGCGGATGACCATGAGCTTAGTCTTGTGCGTGTTGATCTTCAGCCCGGATAGTTCCAGGGCACTAGCGGCGGCTGCAAGCTTCTCGGAGAGACGCGTAGGATTCTCAGCGAGAAGGATCTGATCGTCGGCTTAGGCGGAACTGGTAGCCAATCTCCGATCGAGATAGAGAGCCAGCACCTCATCCATTGCCATGATGAATAGAAGCGGGGACAGTGGGTCACCCTGGCGAACACCACGCTGGCACCGGAGAACGGAGCCATTGAGCGTGGCGGAAGCATTTCGATAGGAATCGGCAATGTAGTGTGTTAGAGGTGGAGGAGCACCGAAAGCTTGGGCCGATCTGATAATCGAATCCTGTGAGATAGAATCGAACGCTTTGGACACGTCGATAAAAGCCGCACACAGACTTGAAGACGTGGTACATGAGTTCCGAAGCAGCGCATGAAGCAGTGAGGTCGCCTCGAGGCAACCGTCACGGTGTAGGAATGCAAACTGAAGAGCGGGCAGTTGCAGGCGCGTATTCCAACGATCGGCCAATATATTGCGAAACAACGTTACCGATACGACAATAGGTGTGAGCTCGGTGGGAGATGAAGGATTGTTTACTTTGGGCACAAGCGTGATGCGAGAGCGGCATAAGTGGATTGGACAACCTTGGTTAGCAGGAAAAGGTTGAAGTATCCGCCAAGGCATCAGCTTTCATGCGCTTCAAATGTTTGGGCAACAGTTTGTCCAAACCTGGAGCGGTGTTTTGCATGTTCTTCAAGGTGCGCGATACTTCTCCAGTGATCGGGTCGACCAGAGACCAGTCCGGAGGCAGAATCGAGCGAGATGGTCGCTCATCAACGTGCGGATGAGCCGATAGTACCTCGGACCAGTATTCGTTGGAACTATCCGGGAGGCCGCGGTTCATCTTGTAGGCAGTTCTCCAGTTTCCAGAAAAAAACTGCAAACGCAGCATCTTTCTTACGCTGGTGGTACAGCGTTTGAATCGCTGCATAGTTAGCTCTCCGTATCTGCTTCTTGGTCGCGTGGGTTCCCACGTTAACACGACCACGTCGTCAAGTGACCAGTCGCCAGGTGTACGGAAAAGCTAGTGAGGCGTGCATGTTCAGCAGCAACTTAGCTTGTACCCTTTTGAAAATGCCCGTCTGCAGACCACAGGCAATAGCTAGTACTTCATCACTGTGTAGGAAAGCTTCGTTGTTGGACTCCAGTTGGATAATCGCTGTTTGGATCAAACAGGTAAACCACTCGGAGTGATCAGCAGCTTGGGACCCAATATCCGGATGTCGTGTTAGTCTGCGAGACGGTGGTTGGATCGGCAGCGGGGACAGTATTCCTCTGCCAATTCAGCGCATACAGACGCGTCCGAATGCTCTCCAAAGTACGACCTGGAAAATGTGACAGGAGCCGATGATGAAGTTCGCATCGAGTAGGGCACGATGAAGCCAGTACATCGGCACATCTGACAAGTGAAGCAGATTTTTGCTGAGACCAATTGGATCCGGTGGTTTTCATGAACATGAGTTTCTCACGGTTTCGTTCGGCGGAATTTGTTGACTGAGACCAATTTTGGTTGGAAAGCTGCGGTCACAGTTGGCGCAGTCAAAGATTGTGACAGGCTGGGTGTCCACTTCCTGCTCTGGACCATTCCTGCGTCGATGCATACGAGTATGCGTCGACAAACCAGCGTTCGATTTGTATATTCCGCTCGCCTTTTTTGTGTGGTGGTAGATGCCTGCACGGAGGTGCTGGCGGTAATTTCATTGTCTTGATCGAATGTAACCAGTACGTTAAAACCAGGTAGAGTGGTTGGCCCTATCTGGAGTTGCTGAACTCTCAGCCAGTCAAGGTTTGCACCGAGACCGCCCAGTCGGCACCACGAAGTGACTTAGCGTGCTGGCGATTTCTGCTATTTCATTCGTCTTTCCAGTGGCAAACAGGACGGGGAACTCTATCCGGCGTTTGTGATCCCCCATATTCCAGTATGAACACGCGCTCTGTGCTGAGCACTGTCCCAACAATAAAATTCAGTCTCTCTCAGAGTTTCTGATTGGTTTCGATCGACACCAAAATAGCAGGGGCATAAACGCTTCGGATACTTACCAGACTTGAGAAAGAGCGGGAGAATTCGTCTCATACTGACAGTTCTACAAAAAATAGTAAAGAATTTCTCAGTCCAAATCTGACTGTGTATTGTTTTGGTTTCTTTGGATTCTGTCCTTTCAAGAGGATGATGTGGTGTTGTTTGTTTGAAACTGCTATTTGCAATAGCCTTGGCCTAGTGTAGGCTGACTGCTGGTAGTAAGTCTCTTGAGTTCTTGAACAGTTATAAGGATATTTTTGTCTCTATAGTTCTTGGTTGACTCGCCACAGTTGCCGAAACATGGTGATAATACTATAAGTTGCCGAATGAAGGGCGACTGAGTTTTTCCGTTTGTCCTGTACAGCATTTCAGCCCACTTACTTAGGTATTCTTCCGAGCCCTGTGCACCCAGAGAAGCTGGCAGACTGTGTGGCCCAACAACCTATTAGGTGGAGGCTTCTTGGCTTGAGATGGGTAATGGCTGACCAATGAAATGAGATGGTCCTTCTAAGACTGGAAAGAATGCGTGGCCTTTTTCATAACCCATTTGACTTTGTAAGCTTGACTGTTGTTTCTCATGTTTCTGCAGTCATTGGAGGAAGCAGCAAAAGAATTGTTTCTCCGTGATGCAGGTCTGAACAGATTGCGTGGGTAGCATACGTTGCCTACTTCTCAGAGTTCCTCTCTCTATCTCAGTGATGTTCGCCGGAGAATAATGACGCAACATTCCTGTCAACAGTTCTGGTTGCAGCAGCTACCGTAATAGCATCTCGTCTAGGACGAATACACTCTGTTAGCTGTTTGGTGTGAATTTCCAACTTCGTTCTATAGGTACATTATTCTCCCAAAAAGACCCACAATAAACTGAAGCCGTTTATCCGTGGCTGAAAATCTGTCGCATACACACTATGTTGAATATAACGTACACGACTGTTTGGTGGCTTATGTGATCTCTACCGTGGCAGTTGTAAGCATTTCGTGTTTGGGTGAGACGGACGAACAAATGGGCATTATATAGGAAACCCTTTTCTCCGTCCGTGGTGTTATCATGGACGTAGTACCGATTATTGTTTATGCTACTTATTTCACGGTTGACTTCGTAATAAATACATAGAAATCCTTCAACCCTTATAAAAAAAAATAACGCTACTAAAATTAGAACCATCATAATTTGCACAGCTAATCGGTTACAAGCGTTTTTAAAATGCATTTTTAAAGCGCATCTAAAAAGTCAAGTTTTAAACATGCCGACGTGATATAGTGTCCCACGGCATAACGAACGAACACAAGGACAGAGGTATGCAAGTTCACCAGTATCACCAGATGGTGAAACTCATAAAGTCAGACTCACTCCATACTCTTCCAGCAACCGTGAACTGGTGGTTGGTACACCAGTTAATAAGCCTGCAGCTTAGTTCAACATAAAAAAATCAGTAGAATGTTCTACAGTCCCTAGTAAATGGCAGACCGAATAATTACATTGTTGAAAGTAGAAGCAATGTTTTGGCTCAAAAAACGTTGCTATTTATCCGGGATGTGCACCTGTTCCAGATAGTGTCGAGGTTCTTGGGGTTATGAAATTTTTGCTGACATTTCTGGCTTCGAGATGTTTGTTTAGCTGGGACTCCACACTCGAACTGAACTCGCACAAAATGTTCAGCGATGGAGTATACGCGCGTCAAGTCGGAACCGTGGCCAATTAATTGCAAGTCATAAAGTCTAATCGGTTTTACTGTTGGAACTGTGTCGGGTAGATTCTGACGGGAACTAGCGATGGACACAAGCTCTGAGTCCTTGAAAGTTACCCTCGGTCGAATAACTCAAAAAGGAAATATACCTCATAACCTCCAGCGCCTGCATTCTTACGTTAGCATCTCAGGAAGTTGGCTTATCCGCAAAGCGTCACTATACACTCCGGTGGAATTTCGAGATTCCTGTGTCCACAAGGGCACACACCAGATGTTTGGGCCTTACTATACACAGTGAATATAACTGCATATAATATGGCCAAACCTATGAGTACTACGAAAGAAATGGAAAGTTAGAATATGAACGAGGAAATAATTGGGGCAATTAATTGCTCACTGTATAACACCTAACCCTATGGTGAAAAGAAAAACAATTCCTATATGGCTTATAAACTCTGCTTAACGCCAAACATCCAAAGGCACTTCTGATGGCGAGATAAATCAATGAAATCTTGGTACAATAGTTATCACAGCGCGCACTTCAAATCGTTTGTGGCAGAAATCCCGACTGTTTGCGAACAATGTGCCACGCCCGAAAGGCGTGGCTAACAGGCATCATTGTAATTCACAAGTGGACTGGTAATCATTTAGACTGAGTGCAAACACTGTTTGGACACTGCACGTGAGACACGTGGAAGCATGAGCACTTAAACACCAAAATTTCAACTGATTGAGGTCTGATGCACAGATTAGTACACACCCCAGTCCCAGCTGAATGCATCATAAGCACAATCCATGGGTTTGTGAGGATCTGTTAGGAGATTGCCTATAAAAACCCTAAACTGTTGACACTCCTATAAGTTATACCATAAATGGTGCATCAGTATCATTCATGCGCGGAGCTCATGTTAAGTTGATACTCAGAATCACACCACTAAATTTCTGAAAGGGCAATCCGAATCTGATGGTCATAAGTTGGTGGCATTGTAACATCTTAAAGAAGTCAACGTTATTGTGGATTTTATTATCATCCCACAACAGTTGTGCCAGCGGCCCAGGATCAAGAAAACTTCTGCCTAAATGGAAAGGTCCGTATTTGGTAATTTCCAGACGGGGCCCAGTATACACGATCAAGAGGGACGGCGAGACGAAACGAGTGCATGCCAGTGAGTTAGCAAAGTGGCACGAAATGCCGGCGCGGCGAACCAGAAGATCAATAATCCGGGAGGCAACATTGCGTCGGTCGGAGAGGATTCATCAGCAGATGCAGAGGAACCAAGGAACCTCAGAAGGGGGAGGAGTGTTGTATAACAGGCAGTTTCGTTTGTGAGTAGTATACTACTCACAAGCGACATTCAGGAACTAAAAAGCAAGCCTCAACGCCAGGAAGACGACGGACCAGAAGCGACTATCGGAATAGTGTGTACGCGCTATGGGGAAGTGCCACCAGGCGAATGACAACGTACTGCTACCCAATGTATGTGAATGCACGTCAGCCGTGCAAATGAGTGTGTGTTCGTGGTCCCATGTTTAACATAACCTGTACGGGAGTTCGTGCAATAAACGACTTACAGGCTAAGCGTATTTTGCGGTCACAACAATGCGACCTACTGGGTTGTCAACTCTACCTCAGCTGAATATGATGATTTGTTAAGTATGTTACCATATCGCACGTTATCCATACAGTGAATTAGGCAAGAACTTCCAGTGATAACGCCTAAATCCTAAAAAATATTGTGTACACTGACCGTGAATCAGAAGTTGCACTGAAGAACAGAAATGAAGTTGAACTGAGATCGGTTCAAATGAATCACCTGCATTTCACTGCCTAGAAAGGAAAGCTGTGTGCAGTACGTTTGTTATGCGTGCACTGTTGGTTACAAGTGACATACTTAGTACCGAGCCTGCAAATAAAACATGGCTGGCAGAAATGGGCACGGACTGGGTAAAAAGGTTGTAGAGGAAAATAAATATATGTGAACATATTTCGAAGGCAATAATGTGTAACACGTTAAAAAGACTTAAGTAAATATTGTTCTTTCCACAAGTATATTGAGGTGATGCTGGAATGCTCAAATTAATCAACAATAAACGGAGTAGGTCCTAAACAGCAATACCCGGAACATTAATTGTGCAAAATAGATGTAAGCCTATTAGCACGTCTACACCATTTTAGTCAGTTTTTAGCGTATAACATTCTTTTGGCACAACAATGTGGAACAACTAAACATATTATTCAACTTTAGTGTTTGTATTGTCCATGCGACATTATATCAACAGCCAAAGGGAAACGCTCTCATCTTGCACACAATGCAGCAAAACTCGATGAGCCTGGTGGTTCGTCTTATAACTCAGTGAACGTTGACGCACGTGACCGTTTCCACTGCAAAATGGGTGAGTATGGCCTAAGGCATGAGCACTGCTCATAAACAGTGCCTGCACTCAGTTAGTCACCTTCAACCGCACAAGCATTATGTAGATTGCAGGGCGAAATGTTAGCATGGCACAGATCTATATTGATATATAATTGGGCAGGATATAGATTGCTAGATAAGTGAAAATATCTGAGGCAGTTTTTAGTAAATTATCGAGGTGCTCCTTTTTATATTGGGCGGTAAAATGATTAAAGAGATACGGCTGGAGAAAGTTGCGAAAAAGCTCATCCTATCTGCTTCAAATGTTTCAGCTCATTTAAAAAGAACATTTGTACGTACTATCTTTTTGTGGCCGATATGAAGGAACAACAGAAATGTGCGTACTGTATGGGACTGAGAACTTTATCTTTCATCATATTACATTACCGGTTTGAGAAATGAGACAATCAAACTCCTTGTCAATTTTCACTGGTTCCGCCTTCCGTTGCATAGTACAAAAAATTTGAGTCACCTCCGACCTATATTACAAAATCACGAAATGACCATTTTAGATTCTTTAACTGTGAGTTTGGTCTTCAGGATATCTTTCTCGAAGTTAATGTGGACCACAAGACACTCACTGTGACCAGTAGATACGCCAGATGTTTATACTATTAGGTATTTAATGAAATGTTATTATCATTGGCCGATTTGTCAAAACACAGCAGATCAGTTTTGTGTGGTTGGGTTAACTAACACAATGTTTGGAAATATAAACTTCTTATTCGTGTAGGAATTATGGTTGTATGTAGTTGATATACTTTCTCCTTAGAATATTTAAGCCACTTTGAAACCACAGTGTGATCATATGTCAACCCCTTTCGAGTCTTTAGGGAAATTTGTGTTGATCAAAGAATCTCAAGATTTGTGGTTGATTTTGCTTAAATCAAATGTCTAGGTGCTGTAAGAGACATATGACCGATTTTCAAGCACAACGTTGATTTTCAGACAAATAAACCCAGTTGATATAAAGCTACTAACGGTCAATGCATAGTTTATTAATTGAAAGGTAAACCGTCTCATATTTTTACTTAAAACTTCATGCTTTAAAATGTCAGTCATAGGAAAGCTCCGTGAACAGAAATATTAGTTAAATTAAATTTGCTACATCAGCTTCAAAAAGTTATCGGTACTTTCACTTATATTTTCTTGAGGCAAAAATTGGAAATGAGTGGGAGATTAACGGTGCCTGTTAATCAACAAGGTAATTTGTTATTCTAGAGACACTAACACGTTCAAAGGTTTAAATGGCTCGTATCAAATAATCACAATTATTTTCAACTACTAGCGCAACGATGTGCAATTCCCACAGTAAGCTCCTGCATCGTTAAACAGATTTGGACGTAAACATCAGAGTTTTAGATGAGACCCTGGGTCTTTACAATTGAGACTCATCTGAATCCTCAACTTTGTTAAACTAGTCATTAGATCTGCTATAATGTTATGCTCCAGGCCGCGGGTGTTGACTGTTTTCAAACTATGCGGTTGGAAAAAGTCCCGAAAGACAGTGAAGCAAAACGGGAAGAAATAGACTGAAATGATGATGAGTGTAGTGAACTACGAATAAGTTCTAATAGTGTGGACAAGTTTATGTACAAGACAGCAATACGCAATACGCTAGAGCCGACTTAGCATCACCGAATATTTTTAGTTTAAAGATTAGATTTCCCCGGGAGTGCAGCAAACAAAGTTGGACAAAAGTTAAGCACCACTCACATTTGCTCTCAGAAAACTGGCGGTTAGTACACCTTAGAAAATGACGTTTCACCAACGTCAGAAGTATTGCCTTACTGCGCTTTAACAAACCAAAGTGGGGAAAACTTAGGCACACCGCCAACAAACAAACGTGTGCGAAAGTTGGCAAGCATATTTCAATGTCCAGACAGCCGCTGAGTGAATCAATTTCATAGCTTGAATGTTCACGGGTGTTTCTCATTGTTATGTCGAACTGCTTCCTAGCATACGAACGAATGGTAGCGCACGGTCAGTTACTATTCCAGAATTATAAGAATATCGATTGGTAACTTACATTTCGCACACAAATGTTGCTTGACTGACCAAGCTTATTTACATATATCGTATTGCTATTCTAAAGAAAGATAACCGGCCGTGGTATACTAAGATTTTATGGTTTCGCCTTCTGCGTTAGATCTGTTTTGGTGTTGTAAACAATCGCCGTTACACATGTCGTGATTCACATGGTTTCTTTTACTAGTGTGAACCCAGAACGTCCACCGGAAGAACCGTAGATTAACTTGTGTGACCCCATCTAACGATTGTTTGGAAGTTATCCTATAAACTAGGTGCTGTGAAGCGTTCCGAAAAATCAGAACAACATAACGACGTGTTAACTAGTCAGCTCACTCCGTCTGATTCGCTTTGACCAGACAATCGCGTTTTTCCTGAAAAATATTGTAACTTACATTTAAATTTTTCAGTGTCCATAATGAATCAGACTGCACGTTCCTACGGTCAGTGTAGCACTTGCGCTTTTCACATCACTATATAAACCAAACATTTCCGTTGCATGTTTTATCATCTTGACCAGTAAAATGTGTTATTTCTATTTGGAATCATAAGAAATTGTATTTTGCTCCATCGAAGTTAAAGCTCACTTTTGAGTTTTTCGAAAAGATGCGTACCGTATGCAAATAATTTGAGTATGGACATGACCCAAAATGTGACGCACGACACTCGATGGAACATAGTGACGCACATAGGGTGTTTTTGACCTCTTAGTAGTGCAGTGACATTTTTCTTATAATAATGTTATCTTTTTCGGCCTTCTGCTGTTGATAATGGATAAATAGTTCTATTATTTGTTTGGTTCTAATTTTAAATAGTTCAGTACATTACTATTAAGCAAGTTAATACTCACTCGTAAAAATGCAATCTCATGTATTCGGCCTAAACACGTTTGGCTTATTCTAGGACATTTTTCGTCATTTCTGGGATCGTTCCGTGGTTCTGGTTTCCAACCAATGGCACTTAGTTGGTTTTCTCAATAGCAGCATGCTTATTAAAAGGCCCAACAAAAAGTCAAGAGCCTTTTATTAAGTTGAACACGAAGTGCAGTTGAATTTGGAAAAAGTTATGTTGTCAAACGACCAAAATATTCTTCAAAAGCTTCAATTTGTTCAGTGGCTCTTTCCTGATAGAGTCTTACTTCTCGACTATCCTTTATACTGACGCAGCTTCTTTTAAAGCTTCTAATACGCGATGATGCTCTCCGGGGTTACATCATGTCATACTGTGCATTCCGTTGGATGAATTTGAAGTTTACGAATGACTGGAACATTTGTTGTCCCACAGTCTGCACTTCTGTATATGAAGGTATCCATTTAAGTGGAGATTGGCTTTATCGTTCGCTACAGGTTGTTGATGAACGTGTTTGGTCTCCTGGCTAATAGTTGACGATGGTACACATAATTAAAAACGTGGTAAGACATATTCGGCTTTAGATAAGATATTGGCAGAAAAAGTCGTTTAGCTGCTCATAGTCCTTCAAAACGACCATCGAGACATACAGGAAGGTTGACGACGTCTTTTGGTTAAGATTTCTCGTATTTTCAAAAGTTTTATTGCAGCACAGCAAGATGCCTTCCATTTCGTACTGAGTGACGTCTTCCGGAAGATGCCGTTGTAAACGAGGACCTAATCGATCATGTGCTTGGGCAAGTTTGGACGTACAAGATGAGCAATCTGTTATGAGTTATGCTAGACGTTCATATGCTAAAGCCATATCGCTCTCCATCGTAGAGTTTAGGACGATAAATAGTTCATTATGACATTCCGTTTTCGGCATAACAGGAACATGTATGGCATATACTAATGGTAAAAAAGGTCTGCATATATGTATGCATATATATATATATACGAACGTCGGAATGGGACGATATCCCCATTCTACTAACGAATTCATACTTGATATTACACGATCACTACAATCCAAAAGAGCGTTGGGTTTTAAGTTAACAATCATACGTTGTTCATTGGTTGCAACGTTGTTTATACCTATATATATATATGCATGCATATTTATGACGCGTTACTTAAATATACCTACATACATAACGCCTCATACATATACATATTATGCTTTATATAAATATATATTTGTGTAACACATCAAACCAGTTTTCTCTAACAAAATACTACGCTAATTTCTGAATTTTAGGTGCTCAAATGCAATGTTACACCTGTAGTATGCTAAATGACTGACGGTTGGGATGACCTTGAACTAATTCTGTGGGTTGGTCATGTGGTCCAAGTTTTAAACCAGACGCTTCTGGACCTTGACCGGAAGTGTGACCGGAGGCGATTTCACAGTAAGATTTTCGAAAATGTAAGAGTTCGCTCAATCCTTAGAAAAAACTAGTCACGTATCATCAAGACAAAACGGCAACCCACTGTGTGTAGTTGTTCATCAGCAGTAAGGCTTGGTATACGTACAAGAGGTGAACAGTGTGAAAATAACGTTTTGAAATGAGACCCTACATTTGAATGACCAACCGTTTAGTTGAGATAGAACCCAAATGCGAACAACTCGAGTATTGGATAGATTAAAATTAGTGACAGGAGCGTCATGCCCAGAAGCGACAAGCGCTCTACCAACTGAACTACGAGACCGCTCCAGGAGCTCAGCAATTGTACATTTGGATGCATTTGTCTACCTAGTTAACTGTTTTATAGGGCCGACCAGATGTTCCAGAGCATTGGCGTTTCAAGCAGAATTTTCCAATCAGCTCACGCAGGAATCTATCAAATGCACTGTTCAGCACTGAAGTAATCCTACTGTTAAGCTGGCTCGAATCCAACCCAGGCTCAGGTTTTTCACAAGTTGGTTAAGTTAACAAATCTGTCACACAACGGATCACATAATGACAAGTCACAGGTTGGTGTTAACAAACACAGGATCTGGAATTAAGGTTTTTGTCAATACACTGGACAGTTAACCATTTGTACACATGACTATTGTTGTCTATTATGTCGACGGTGGTAGAAATGCTTCATGTAGGATTATGTAGTTTTTCAAGGCTAACCAATCGGCACAACGTAAACATGAACGACCTCACCTGGACAAAATAAGTTCATTCACTAACTTCATTTGTTGGCTGCTAACTATACTCAGAGCTTAAAGAATTGATTATTCAGTTAGGCCTAGTATGATTGATGTGATCTAGCCGAAATGAGAAATAGCCCGATAAAACCGTATTAGTTGCCCCCCGTGTGACAGTTAAGCATCAGTATGAGCCACTGATGTATTGCTGTCTATGATGATGGTGATGTCTTCTGTTCTGACTGTCTACAAAGCGTCATCTGTAAAACCTCGAAAGTGATACGGATGAGAAGAAGGCGTGCATCAAGAAGGTATGAACCCCATGCTGTCTATGTTTTCATACGGTGCCCCAACACTCGTTCACTTTACATTTTGATCAACACCAAGATTATCGTGCACTGCTGGAATGTTCATTAAACGACTAGTGAAGCAGGTGATTATTATTGTTGAGAAATAGAAGGCATGGATCTGTTAGTCGCGAGGGCCCCAGCCCGGGAGACGAACCCGACCTACAGTGACCAACCCCTTCGTGAACGATTTCATTTGTCTACGCCAGGTCATCATCTGTCCACCTCGCACCTTGCGCCAGTCGGCCGCAGCGTCGGCAAAGAGTGCTCGGTGTGGCAAACGACTAGCTGGCATCCTTAGTACATGACCTAACCATCTAAGTCTGCAAATGTAGTGACTGAACAAAAGAACTCGTTTGACAATCAGTGCCAAACACCCGCTTCCTAACCTCCTCGTTGCTTACTCGCTGGTGCCACCCGATACGAGCGATTGAACGCAGACATCGGTGGTCAAATACCTGAAGACGGTTCACGTCCTCTACCCTGAGCGGCCAGGTTTCGCTGCCGTAAAGTAATACAGCCCTCACTGTTGTCTGATATACGCGACCCTTAAGCTTCAGAGAAATACCTCTCTGTCGACCAGCTGGGAGTTTGTTTGGTGTACATACACAACACTCACCTTTGGTCGTAGATTGGATGGTCCAAATGACTTTGTAACCAGCACATTTCAAAGGAAGCATTCAACTCGCGCTTCGCTCTTTTTAAAGCTCTTCAATAGTGAATATCCCTTCCACTACTGGGACAAGAACATCGGTCCTTGTTTTCACGAAGCAACCCAGTTTAACGAGGTGTCATCCACGTCACCCATGCGAACACTCAGCCACACTCGCTTCCATGCAATACATTTGTCGATTGTCGATGTTAACTTCAGTCGATGGCTCCTAGATGAATAATGCTCAGTCGCAACGAAATCAGAGACTTTATTAAGCTTGCTGAACAGTACAATAACACCACCCATTTCATAATGGGGCTGAGCTTTTCGATATGACGGTTCTATTGACCTTAAGGTGACGTTGGTGGAGCAGTGATCAACATGGCTGCCTCGTGAAGACGTCGGCCAGCGTTCACACCTCCGCCCCGTAAAGGTGTGCACTACACATGGGGAGTAACGGATCTAAGTTTCATTCTACTGCTCCCATCAAATGTGGTTGTTTGCATCTGTACGCTAAGGCTGCGATAACCCATAAGTAGTGTTTATTCTGTATCACTTGTAAGTCAAGACTTTGGTCAGCCTGTAAAAGCAAACACACAAATCGAATTTGAATAGAAGGTCTTGATAACGAGGTAATCAACTGAATATTGCGCAACAGCTATCATATCTTCTCCAGCAATGCGTGCGCACACACTATAGACCCGCGCACAAAATCAGCCTATTGTGCCTGGTATACAAAACTATCAGGCCGGTTTCAAAGCGACTTTAATCTACACTCCACAGCAAGACACATATGAACCAGGATCAGTCAGCTGCAGCCTCAGACTCAAGGACGGTACCAGAAGACATGCCCCTGGCAAGCGCTACCGATATTAACGTCTACGTATTTCCTAGTAACAATGGACCAAAGTACAACTGAAATTTGTCCATTGAAAACACATGCTTCGAACCACTTGTTAATACGTGGTTCCAATATGAGAACTGGGGATGTCAGGATATTTTGATGCCAAATATACTAAAGTTAACAGTGTGAGAGAACGGGAGGGAGTTACTCTTGGGAAAGAAATGTCGTTCAATACGTTCAGCGACTTTTGTGGTTTCAAGTTGAATCATATGTGAACGCTCAACCACTTTCGCTTGTGAGTAATGATCAGGTTGCCCGATCGTCTCGATAGGAGACACAGTTACTGTCTGTTAACTCCAATCGATAACCCCGCGATTAGGACTTCCTAGACAGGTCGAAATCTCCGATCTCATTAAACCTGCTAGGCGATATTTTAGATTACTGATGAGTAGTGGTTGAGCGTTCACATATGATAATTCGGTCGTGCCTAATGTGAGGTCAATGGCGCAGTGGTAAACACGGTTGCCTCATGAAAGCATGGCCGGAGTTCTAGTCCCGGCAGTGGCAAGGATATGCACTACTGACGAGCTCTAATGAGAGCGAAACTCGAGTCTAGTGCTTCTTTTCGAAAGGGGCCGACTGGAAAGTCTATGGGAATGCGACAGCTGCGATCAATTGTGGGTGATGTTCAACTTGAAATTAACCAAATCCGCGACTACTCATCAGTAATCAAGTTGTTCAGTTAAACGTAGTGCAGTCTACTTTCGGTAATGGGGCCGTCCATTTTAGTCTCCGTGCCTTACGATTAATCGAGCTAGGATTCATTGGTAGCAGCTTATCTAGACCTGTACATTGACGCCACATCTCAATGAACTACACTTTCGTGGCAAGGAAATCAGTAATATATATATGCAGTTCAACCTCACTGGCGGGGTGTCACGAACGACCAGGTCCTCTTTCAACACGGACAGGGGTGTAATGATGCACCACCGTAATTCGGGTTGTACAGATTACTTCTTGGAGGTGATGAACTAGGTATAGACACACATGAGTGTGACTTGGGACCGATTGTCTGAAGTGATCTTAGACTGCCTCCCAACAGTTCAGTAATTACCAAGAAAGCCAACCCGGTAATTAGGTTGTTCACCAGGCTGTTTGGACGGGTTTACTCAGACTGTTTCTCAACTATGTTCAGATATCCAAGCCAGTCGTTCCTATCACGTGATGGACGGTAGTCATGTTGGGAAAGTAAAACGTGGAGCTACAGGACGGGTAACGACAATGCACTCTTTGTCCTACCCATATAGGTTACATAAACTAGGACAGTTCTCAGTTTGATACCAGCGTATCACAAGTGAACATTTAAGCATATAGAATCCTCCATCAACCCCAACATCCATCAAGAAGAATGTTTGTGCCCAGCGGAGATAATAACCCCAGGTGTAACGCACCGAAGCTGCGGCATTCAAATAGCTGTCTGACTTGCAGAGGACACTCATTTAGCCCCCAGGTGTACACAATCTAGAACAGCCCAACAGAGTCCTTTATAACTACATCAGCGGTAGTTCATCTCAAGCGCAGACTTGACGCCCACGTTTAGGACACCAAACGGAATACTCAACTGGCTCGATCACCACAATCATCATGGCAGAATGAAAGTAATCTCGAACTCTCACTGTTGACGTTGGCTAGCTTCCGTCAGCCCTATTTTCAGTGCGACTGTTGTTTGCTCGATACAGGCTGATCAGGTTTCTATTCCGTGTGTTATTTTTGCTTTTCAGTTTCGTAGTCTTTTCATTGCTACCCCTCCAAATCCGAAGCAATGTTCTAGGTTGCCTTGTTTTTCTAAGCCCTCCAACACGAATAGGGATGTAAGTTCCCATGTGTACTCACAAACCTGAAACATTCTCAGCCTGATATTATCTGTAGATTTTCAATGAATTCTATAACAGCTCCAGTGCAAGGCTTTTTTGTGCAAAAATGAACACTGAATAAAATTGCCATATTACATGTGACCAATCTACATTAACCTGTGCTAAGTGACAGTGAAATTAATCTATGGTATGCTGCTGGGAATGGTTGACCTCACTAATGTCTGCCATAAACAGCTTGAAAGGGTCAGCTGTACATGTTCAAGTAGTACATCAAGACGAACGCAACAAACTGTGTACAATTTATCACAGAATTACCACTGCCTTCGAACTGTCATACCAAAAGCATTGTTGGGTGATCACGTTTACAATAAATGACGCAGACGCGTTCAAATAGAATGCTAAAGGCATAAGCGGCCTAGATGCGCACTACTGGATAAAGGACACCACGGAAACATTTGATCTCCCACAATGTGTTCGCTATAGGTTTCCAGTACGCCATACATTTGTTGTCGAAGATGACGGGGTGTTGACAATGGTTAACCCAATAATGGGTTTGCACTTCGGCTCAGACAAAATCATGACAACAAAAGAGTTTGTTGATATCAACAAAAATTCATCCGCCAGTGAACGGGGTAATTAACAGCAGAGAGATAGAGGGGTACTAGGATGAATAATGTGCATCTGTCACTAAACCGTGAAGATAAGTCACCCAAACTTCCTATGAACAGATCTTGTAGGACATACATTTGTACGTGCAAGTGCAGAATAAGCATGCGGTAACATATCGCTTAGGTAGTGCGGATCCCACAAAATGAGAAGATATGTATTTATAAACAATGTCATGCTTGGGCGTACAACCTTAGGCAAATTTCTCACTTCATTTGCACGTAAAATTATATTTACGTTCTGCTAGAGTAAATATACCTAGCATACGCTGTATTTTAAAACCCGGTGTACATTTTAACACCTGTGAAACATAAGGATACATTCCGAATCTCTCAGGTGCATTAGTTTGAGTAATTAAATGGTCACCGCTCTGATGACTTCGGCTGAATTAACGGTGGTATTTAGCCGAAGCATAGGATGATGCAGTCACCTAGGTTCAGCTGTGCTCTGTAAGCTGCGATTCCGAGGTCTACGTAGTAACTATTCTATGAGATGGTCAAGTCTTAACCTGTGATGACGCAGGCTATTTGGCACATCGGTCGGCCATTCATCAACACTCAGAAACATTACGTCGTGACATCAAGTCGACCACCGAAATGTTGAACGGTGGATCATTGACTGAAGTTGAGAGATGTTTGCCTTCTTCGTTCGAGACAACAGAAAAACGTGACTACATGCATTACTAATGACATATAACAAGAGCGAATCTTGAGTCGGAATGTCAAATGTGCAGTGACTTGTGAATCGTTCCCAATTCTTTGTCACAATTTGGCTGTGGCCAAGTGAATACAACTCTGTTTATTGTGTGAATGTCTGGTAGTTGTAGAACTAGATGGATGTTTCGGGTGTCTACAGATTTGAACAAAAGACTTGGAACACGAAAATTGGTAGATGCAAGCATTTCGTATTGACTGGTCAGTACCAAATTTACAATAACAGTGGATCAGGTTTTATAGCAAACAATTCAGAGGGTTGATAATCAATAAGCGGGTTAAGATAAGTCACTAAGTCCAGGGAAGGGTCAGGTTCACGAACAGTTGTTTCTGAACACAGAGAGCTGGCTTGAGCGATTGATTGCGACCGCTTCAGCAAACCTCAGGAATCTTGAATTGGAATGACGTAACAGGATTCTGAATGCACAAGCTGGATCGATAGCGTGACCAGTGGTCAGGACATGTCTAGCGACTGAGGAAACTGGCTGTTTACGTGTTTCAGCAACATTGCCGTTCTCCGGTACTGACTTCTGCACCCATTTAGGACAAATGTTCCTTCACTCTGGAGATCAAGCATCTCTCGGTTCTGCCTATGTAACTTTCTTCCGCAGTTACATGTAAATTGGTAGAACAATGTGAGGTGGCACCGATAGGCTGATCTCCCTTGATTGAAGGCACAGATAGCTTCTGGATCCGAGACAGCACACGGAGTTCAGCTGCATTAAACGTTCGTTTAAGTGAATTTTTCAGTAGCTATGTTGTTTGCCTCATTATGTGATCGCCGTTGAAGGGGCAGCTCTATGTAGACCCTCTTTTCTCCACAGTGATCACCTCTTCGGCTGGTGCCTTTCATCTACCGTGCCCTTTTATAAACATTTGGGGGGTAACCATTTGACTGTAAGACGGAAGTGATAAAGTCTAGTTCCTCCGCAAGACTGTCGTGAGTACAGATTCGTCTTGCTCGTGTGAACAGCGTATTTATTAGTGTTCGTTTATGTTGGACCGGTGTGAAACTGTTGAAGTTTAATTATTGGCCGAGCCACGTGGAATTTCTATAGACAGTTCTTCTAACCGAGCCATCTTCTCGACGACTTATAAGTATATCTAGAAATGGCAGACAGTTGACCTCAAATTCACAAGTAACCTTCAAGGTTAGGGTGACAACTATTTAGACGTTGCACCAGGTTATCTATCACCTGTTTAGATCGACTGAATATTAATGTGTCGTCGACGTAACGCTTGTAATATGACAAGCTTCCTATCTCCGTAGCTAGCTCTTGTTCAATTCTTAACATGAAATCTGCTGAGATGGGACCCAGCGGACCTCCTGTGGTTACTCCATCTATTTGATGGGCTACTCGAAAAAACGAAGACTGACATCTTCAGTACACAGTAGCGAACTTACTTTCAGTATATTGGTTGAGAGTAGCGATATAGACTCAAACCACTTCATTTTTTCAGCTAATTCGGAAATATGCCTTTTGTTATTTATCTAACCGTTACTTTTTGAGTCATTTCTACTGAGATTGCATACAAATATTAAAGACGAACGACTCTTAGGAAGGACGTAAGTTTATCTAACTCTCACAGATTTCTAAAAACAATCAATTTGAGAATGTTTCATATTCATCCACTGAGGCAAGATAAAAAGCATTTGTAGGTGCGCGTCACATTAGCGCAAATGCCTGCATACTTCCAACCGTGGAAGCTGACGCGTTCATTTAGGAACAGAAAAGACCAATGGAGTGTTATTTCTCCCGAAATGTTTGTAAAACAACAGGTCAGGTGGCACTGTTCAGTCTTGGACCGAATGAGATTTCATGGGATGGACTGTAAAGCGAAAGAATCGGGTCATCTCAACAATTCGTCTTTTCCCATTGATGTGGGTAATTTAGCTTAGCGATGCGCATTCTTAGACAACTTACTTAATTCGGACGTTTATTATAACACATTCGGTGTCGAGCTCGAATACCAGTCTGACTGATTACTTCGTCGATGTGCTGGTTTGTGGGGGAACCTGGCTTCTGATTAACAGTATGTTTCAACAGCTCATTACTGGTCTTGGATCTATAACCTTGTCCACTTCAATCCCCTTACCCTAATCTATCGAAGGTGAGATGGACTGCGGCCCAGTGCTACCATGTTCATTGTTTTACGGCTCATAAACACACGCCGTCGAGTGGGGTCCTAATTACTGAACCTGTGTGTGCAACGACAGGTACCGCAGAAAACCATACCATAAGGTATGGACAGTGACTGATCCAGTCAGCGCAATACTGACTGTTCGGAGGATGAACAGAAACAATTTTATGAAATTTATGCTTCGTTCAAGACTTTCAAGTCTATCGGGTCCTGAAAAGCTACTGTTGTCATCGTGATAGTTTGTTATGTGACAAAATCTGAGTTGGTATCTACGTGTTGAACTTAGCGATGCGATCGATAGCGTATGGCAAAACTTAATGGACTGAGGTCGATTCAAGCCATAAAATGGTTTTATTAGGGCTTGCCACAAAGTTACAAACAGTCAGGTAGGCGGCCGATGGTTCAAAACTGAAGGTGCTGTAATTAATCCTGGCGGAAAGTAAGAAACGGTTTACAGGTTTTTTTTGGTGTACTGTTTGGGAACGATATGAAGGGATATGCGTAACGCATCATCGACAATGAAGATGCTAGTGTGTGAATAATCGTTGCATTTGACCTAAGCGCCAACTAATGCTTTTTTACAGCGATCTAACGATTCGTTATCTGTTAATGTAAACGTTACCTCACAGCTGCTATGACCATGGAGTCGCATTTGTTTAAGGCGTTGCAGAATGCGAGACGTAATAGTTGGCCGTCCTGTTGATAAGACGAGTAGCAACCAACATTGTAAGATGAACAAACTCGTGAATCACTTGCGTCCCATCGAATACTTTGTTGATCGATGTGGTACCTTGAGAAATATGCAGCAGATGGTCCGAAAATGGATTGTTCTTCGTTAAACAATATGTCAAAAGTTGCGTACAGAAGAACTATAGCACAAGTGTCAGGTAGTCCTCATCCGCGTCGCTGATAATTGATAGGGCGTGGATATCGAGGTGCATGAACCTGATATCTGCATGACGTATTACACCAAGTGTCAAAATATTGACTGTGCATATGAGAAACCAGAGAGCATGAGTAAAAACTCAAACAAGCTAAATCGTGTAATTACTGAATTCTAAAGAGTCCTTATTTGCGTCTTTGATTTAGAGGTGTTCAAACTGGGTCAATTTTCAGGCGCGACACATTATCTTGAAAGTTCGGGTCAATATCTAGAAAATATCGACTGGGATGTTTGAAGAGCACAGGAGAGTCGTTCAGTGTACGACAGTTTGCTGATTTAGTGAATGCCATTATTATGCCGACCGAAACGAAGGAAAATCCTCCAGTGATCAAGCAGAACCACTGCTACAATACGCAGATCACGGCATCATGTTACAGTATAGAGAGTTATTAGTTAACAGTCGATACCATGCGGCAGTATGCGCTGCAGTTTTTGCTACGCTTCATTTAATATCAATTGCGTCCATCTAAGATTTTATTCACCGGCTGCCGCTACTCTGGCCAACTTACTCCCGTCGAATTTCATGTGTGTCATTTGAGTACACATGCACGTCAAACATTCCAGCCGTCAGAAATCAAAACGCCACGAACAAGCTCGTTTTCGGTGTGTTATCTTCCGTCCAAATACAACTCGATAAATGTGAAAATAGATGACCAGAGTAAAAAGAATGTGGATTACCTGTTAAGTCTTAAACTGTCTGCAAAAAGCTCCCAGACAAAGACAAAACCTCAAGGTTATCGCTGATAAGAAGACTCAACCCAACCAGAAAGTTGAATTCACGCTGCACAGCTTGAAACATCTTTCAGTTCTAAGCCAGTCGTACGTCTTCAACTTAAAGATTCACCTCTCAACAGCGCTGCCTCATTTGCAAGTTACAAGTTTTCATGTTCTTGTGTAGTAGGTTACAGCAACCGCATAATACGGTGTCCAGCAAACAGAATATGTGAACACCATCCCCGATGGTTGACGACATGACAGCAGCAAAAGATCAACAACTCAACTTCGGCTCACCGGGTCGTCTAGGGTTACATAGACAGTGTGGATGTTGCACTTAAACTGATCGACCGTGTCACACGTGTTCACATCAGAGATATGCAGTGTCGTGTCATGACCGTCCCGGAAGCTGTTGAAGTCAGGCTGAAGTCTTTTCGTTCGGGCAACTAAGTCATCATCATCTGCCTTCGTTGAATCAAATAATGTGGTATCACAGTAACCATGTCCTCAATCCCCAAATGACACTAGATTTACCATGCATTGCGGTCCACGAAATTTTGGCTTCACAAACACTTCCGTGCTTAATGTGTTGTATTTTGGAGTGAAAATGACGCGCAAAACGAGGTTGATCGCCAGAATTTTATTTCCTATGTATTCTCTTGGTACAGTTTAACAGCTGAAGTATTCCAGCTTTCGTTCGAAAATACCCAGTGAAGTCATGAGAACGACAAAGTAGCGAACAAGGCTTGTTTTCCGTGTTTGATCATCAGGCTAATTACAACACAATAGATGACTATCCCGGGGATTTTTAACTATCTACAACACAATAAATATGAAAACAGTAACTGGGGTGAGTCAGAAAAACGGTCAATAGAGGTTGTGGACGGCGTGTTTGTTATCAGTTACGCAATCACTGTTCCAAATCGTGGGCTTGATTGATTGTGGGCCAGGGGAGATTAAGTGTCCGCACGAACTTCTTCTGTGCGCAGAGGTCAGGGTTACGTAATCGGATACTAATGGCCTCGGCAACGGTCAGACATTGTTTAGCAATCGATGACGTTGGATTTCGAGCCGTCAATGCACCAAGTTGAGGCTGGTTCATCATCTGTTGTTTCAACCACTTCGGGATGTGTTCGGCGACTCGTTGTGATAGTTGTCGATCTGTTCTGCCTATGTAAACGTCACCGCAACTGCAGTGAACTGGTACACAATATGGGAGACAGAACAGTTTGACAAACTACTTTCGCGATTGCGGAGAACTGGTCCTCTGGTGGTTTGAAATAAGCGCAACTGCGCAGCCGCATACGTTCGAGCCAGAGCAGACTTTAATTTGTTTTATGTCGTTGGCTAGATGGTCACCTTTGAATGGCAAGAATAAGAAAACATCCTTCTTTTGAGCCGTCAGTATGGGCTCAATGCTCTTCTTCACCGTATTATGTGCCTCAATGAATTTGTCGGGGTATCATTTGTCGGGGTATCATTCTGTCAGTAAGAAAGACGACTTCCAGATTGTCTACCGAGTGCCAAGGAATCGATCAAAAATGGTGAGATTCCGAATGTTGACCCGTTTCTGGGC
>LOND01003280.1:0-26636 GCA_014220965.1 Paragonimus kellicotti | reverse complement strand
AAATATCGTTAACCAACTGAATTTGGAACACGAAGTACTACTACTACTACTAATAATAATAATAATAATAATAATAATAATAATTCTAATAATAACAACAATAATAGCCACAGCAATAAAATGCGCAGTAAATTTAGTGGATGGCCACAATGCGTCTCATTTGAAAAGAACCACCGATTTAGCTACACGACTATTTCAAGAATACGTAGACCGGGTTTATGTAAGAATTTAGTTATCTAAAGAATAACACAGGGGACTTAAACATGGATGTATTTAAAAGAATACTTCTGCCGGGATCTAGTCGAAGGTGTAGAAATACATTTGGGTAGTTAATATCTTAGAGGAGGAATTACGTGACAGGAGTTCAGCCGTAAACGTTTCACACTTTATAAAATGACGGACGACAAGGGAATAAATAAAAATGTTTAACATTGAGTCCACTATAGCATGGTAGATTTTTTGAGGATGTTGGAAAGAGTATGTTATTATCATGGCAGATACTGAACAGTAATTGGCAAACGGTACATACATTGGGAGGTACACATGCACTGATAAACTGATTAGTTGATGTGAATTTGAGAAAAAAACTCGAAATACCGTGCATAAACAGTAGCTTTCTGACTGGTGAAAACTTGGATATTTTTTGAATTGACTACGTTATAGTGTTACTCAGAGTAAACCCTGGATGTTTAACGGAAAGAAGGTTTGATATTCATATAATCAGTTTACGTCAACAACGTTTCATAAGTGAAAACAACGTATCGACTCATTCTGGTGTGTTTGAGGACACATTGTAATCTGATAGTTCGGACAACCTGTCCACCAACCCTTCGAAAGAATATGAAGTATATCGTTAGATGCATATCACAACCTTATCTACACGTTTGATTAACATATGTAAACATTAGCAAGGGTGTTGTATAAAATGACAGCAAGAACAAAGAGGAAATTGCATCACTGAAGAACACCATACGCGTTGGTGAGTGGTGGTAAAAACTGATATTAGACCGAACAACCTAAGAACCTACTAGTGAAATGATCGCGTTAAATCTCTCTGACTGAGGACGTAATGCCACCCTCGTTGAAGGTTTGAGCAGCGTCACTTGGTCACTGCTGTCAAGGGTATCACCGCGGTCTACGAAAAGTACGCAACCATCTATGAATTCCTCATCAAACTATAACACATTCAGATAAGCAAAGAAAATGAAGGTATTACGAGTGGGGAGTGGACTACCATAATTAAAACAGATTGTTGTTTGGGATGTTATCTTGATATTCCATTCCAGCAGTGATCGGTTTTTTATTTTTCAGCGCTAAAGATGTGCAAAAATCGGATTAAAGTTTGTTTCACGTCTTAGGGATTGGTGTGATGCGTGTCCTTTTTCAGCAGTCAGCTGTTTGCGTTGCGTCACACTAAGTTGATTCTTCGGCTCATGGTTACTACATAACATTTGCAACTTCTTCAACAATGATTGACAGTTAACCCTCAGGCTTGTTCTGTTTGAGGGATTTAAAATAAATGTGATGTGCATAAGTGGCTAAGTTTTCAATTAGGTAGGTCAACTAACGGGAAAATGAGAACCCCACAATATTTAAAGATAATTACTACTTGTTCTGTTAAAACTAAGGTCACGCTGTTCAGCATCAACAACAGATATCTTGATCGAAGTTTCCGTGTCTTTTAGCTTCTTTATAATGTGCCATATCTCTAGACAGCTTTTATTACTCTGTATTATGTGGTTGCACATCCAAGATGATTGAGTTAAATGCCTCCTGCTAAACGTTGAACATTCCTTTGATGTTTGAGCCATTGTTTATCATGAGAGACGCTTGGGGGACAGAGAAAAAAATCTATTCAGAGGATCCAGGATTTTTTCCCCAAAACAACAGTTGTCTGGGAAAAATTGGGATCACAAAAGACTACGGAAGACTGATGGATCGTCGCTAACAATGAATTCAGATTAAGTAAGAATATCACTTTTTTTAACTTTATAAAGTTTTCAGTAAGAGATTGTCCGTGTTTAGTTCTGCTGTTTAGAAATCAAACAAGGAACTTTTGGATCGTCTTGGAGTAGATCGTTCAAAAGATACGGTATTTAGATACACCGAAGTGTATACAGAAGAACGATTGCATGATGCTTCATAGATCACTTAAAGAAACAGATGTTTCAGTGAACAGGATTGCTTACGTTACCAAAATGAGTGAAATACTACCTGACAGTTATAACTTCATGAAGATAACCGTAGGGAAAGATTAGATACCAACAGTAGGAAACACGATATGTAAAACCTTACGCTGAATAAAACAGGAGGGGATAATTGACACGGCTACCTTCAAGAGTTTTCGACCCGTTGAAACAGCAATAGTTTATACAGTCTGTCTGAAATGCACCAAGAAGATTTGCCTTTGAAGCTCATTTAAGATATGTGCAACTCGCCTTACCATGCTCTGACCGAATAGCTCGCCAGTTTGCTCGTATCCAACAAGGTGGACTTAGCAAAACATATCTTCCGGGACACGTTTCACATCACTGACGTACTCTGGAACGTAGACCCAGACACTCAAAAAATGTTATCATTCCATGTCTCTTTGTTATTTACGAACGTGCCTCTACAGGAGACTATTGGCTACCTGTGCGATTATACTAAAAGTAACAGTGAGCACGTGGGCATGCGAAATGATGAATTAATAGAACTGCTGATGCTCTGTACTGCTAATTTTTGCTTTCTGTTCAACGGTGCAGTGTACCGACAGAGAGATGGAGTGGCAATGGGCTCGCCTCTAGGTCCCCTGTTAGCTGACGTTTTCATGAGCAAACTGGAGACTAACCAACTGAGTGCGGTCATTGAACAATTTGCATTTTATAAACGTTATGTTGATGGTAACTTTTGGGCCAGCTGATAAAAGGATTAAATCCACTGAGACGTCAAATAACAACGGCCAAATAAACTTTTTTGAATTTGGCATATTAGGAAGAGAAAATGGTTCAGTTCAAAGAAACGTGTACAGAAAACAGGCTTGGAGTGATCATTTTGATTTAATTCATTTTGACAACGTAAACTTATGCAATGTCTGAGGGGTAGAGCGTTAAAACTCTGC
Organism: Paragonimus kellicotti; assembly: GCA_014220965.1. Taxonomy (NCBI): domain Eukaryota; kingdom Metazoa; phylum Platyhelminthes; class Trematoda; order Plagiorchiida; family Troglotrematidae; genus Paragonimus; species Paragonimus kellicotti. Next base: position 23,536 of record LOND01003280.1, on the reverse strand, counting down.
ATTCTTCATACTGCAATCTGAGCCAGGTCTTCTACAAGTGTTCGTACAGGATGGCTACCGGATGTGTTTTATTAAGAAGGCGATGCAGATGGTTGAGTTGAAAGAGAAGTCACCTTCTGTGATTAAGAAATTTGCACTTATTAGTCGCCATTTCGAAGGAGACCGTATGTCCGATGTTATTGCAGTAAGGCTCAAAATATCAGTCGAATCAACCTACTTTGCCGCTCAATTGTGCGTGAGTTTCCGTTCAACACCCGTTATCATGTCACAACTCAAAGACAAACTTCCTTGTTCTACAACCAGCTGTTGTGTGTACTCATTTGTTTGCTCGTGTCGAGCATCATACATTGGTCGTACTACAAGGCGATTGTCTGACAGAGTGTGTGAACATCATCCTGCGTGGTTGAATAGTGGTGTGGTGAGAACGATTTCAAGCGCGATTGTTGCCCATTTGATTGACTCTAATCATTCTGTCAGTAAGAAAGACGCTTTCCAGATTGTCTACCGAGTGCCAAGGAATCGATCAAAAATGGTGAGATTTCGAATGTTGACCGTTGCCGAGGCCATTAGTATCCGATTCCGTAACCCTGACCTCTGCGCACAGAAGAAGTTCGTGCGGACACTTAATCTCCCCTGGCCCACAATCAATCAAGCCCACGATTTGGAACAGTGATTGCGTAATTGATAACAAACACGCCGTCCACAACCTCTATTGACCGTTTTTCTGGACTCACCCCAGTTACTGTTTTCATATTTATTGTGTTGTAGATAGTTAAAAATCCCCGGGATAGTCATCTATTGTGTTGTAATTAGCCTGATGATCAAACACGGAAAACAAGCCTTGTTCGCTACTTTGTCGTTCTCATGACTTCACTGGGTATTTTCGAACGAATTAAACAATCCAAGGACCCAATCGTATTGAAAGAACTTCGGAGGTATCTGAGGTTTTATACGAAGCTTGCCGAAACCAGAACAAGAATTCGTTTCCTGACTCAATGCATCGACAACAGCCAGTATCCGAAACACTACTGGAGAATCTTGAGACGTAATCGTATCAATCCAACAGCCGTTGCACTCAGTCGTCATGCTAACAGCGAGCGGGACACCATAGTAGAGAATGTTCGAGAGACGGAGCGGAAGTTAGCTCAGTGTGAAGGCGTATTGGATGAGTTGTCCGAAAACGATCGTGCAGATTTCGAGATGTATGCTAACAATATTGCAACCAAGCGAATTGACATCAGATGGCCGACCTGTCCAATCAGTTGAATCCTGTGAAACCGTGCGCCAAATTTCCGAATAATCCCGAGCGGTATGTTCACAACTTCTCCTCCTTGAATTTGAACAGAATTTTGCTTGAGGCACTGTCACTAGGACCTAATTTTTGTTGTCCACGTCGTAGAAATAGCCAGCTTGATTTAGAAGTTCAGTTTGAAAATTTGTATGATCAGTTAGCTGCCCTAAGTCCATCATCATCTTTAAACGAAGAAAGACTGAAATCAACGTTGGTGAACTCGTGCTATCAGTACCTTAACTACACACCGCAAGTAAAACAGCTCTTGACGAAGCAGCATTTAGACGCATTGAAGTGTTTACAAAAGAACGAGCGTATAATGCTTTCCAGACCGGATAAAGGAACAGGAATTGTCTTAATGAACAGGATTGATTACGTTACCAAAATGAATGATATACTAGCTGATGGCACAAAATTCATGAAGATGAGTACGGAGAAGGACAAAACACCAGCTATAGAAAAGGCGATATCTAAAACGTTACGTGGAATGAAACAGAAGGGGATAATTGATTCGGCCACTTTCGAACGCATTCGTCCCACTGGAACAATAATCCCTAGGTTATACGGTCTGCCCAAAGTGCACAAAGCAGGTTTGCCTTTGAGACCCATTTTAGATATGTGCAACTCGCCTTATCATGCTCTGGCTAAATGGCTTGCCGGTCTGCTCGAACCTATCAGGTTGGAGCTAGCAAAGCACAGTCTCCGAGACACGTTTCATTTCATCGACGCAGTCCAAGACCTGAACCTAAACAAACAAAGAATGTTCACATTCGATGTTGCCTCACTATTTACGAACGTGCCTCTACAAGAGACAATTGACTATTTATGCGATTACATCGAGCGTAACAACAAACAGGTGAGCATCCCAAAAGATGAACTGAGAGAACTGCTGGTGCTTTGTACGAGTAACGTTCAGTTTCTGTTCAATAATGCAATCTACCGACAGAGAGATGGAGTGGCAATGGGCTCGCCCTAGGTCCCCTGTTAGCTGACGTTTTCATGAGCAAACTGGAGACTAACCAACTGAGTGCGGTCATTGAACAATTTGCATTTTATAAACGCTATGTTGATGATATTTTTTGCGTCATCAACGAGAATTCTAACATGAACAGAGTTATGACAGCTTTTAACTCAGCCCACAGCAGTATTAAATTCACCAAGGAGTCAGATAACAATGGTCAAATAAATTTCTTGGATGTTGGCATAGTAAGAAGAGAAGATGGTTCAATCCAACGGAATGTGTACAGAAAACAAACTTGGAGTGGCCAGTACATTCATTTTGACAGCTTCGTTCCGCTAAATCAAAAGCGAAACCTCATACGATGTCTGACGGGTAGGGCGTTAAAGATCTGTACCCCTGACACTTTACAAGCTGAGAAAGACTTTCTACAAGAAGTGTTTATGCAGAATGGCTACCCAATGCGCTTCATTCAGAAGGCGATGCAGACGGTAGAGATGAAACTTAAGCCACCCTCTGTGAATAGGAAACTTGCGTTTATTAGTCTTCCTTTCAAGGGAGACCCCATGGCCGAAGTTATCTCAAGAAAGCTCAAAAAGTCAGTCGAACAACCTACTTTGCCGCTCAATTGTGCGTGAGTTTCCGTTCAACACCCGTTATCATGTCACAACTCAAAGACAAACTTCCTTGTTCTACAACCAGCTGTTGTGTGTACTCATTTGTTTGCTCGTGTCGAGCATCATACATTGGTCGTACTACAAGGCGATTGTCTGACAGAGTGTGTGAACATCATCCTGCATGGTTGAATAGTGGTGTGGTGAGAACGATTCAAGCGCGATCGACTCACTATGATGGACTCATTATGTAGACGAGACCCAACTGCGAAAAATCCGGCCATCGGCCGAATAAGAACCGACAACAGAAACAGCATACCCAAACGCGGTAGGAGCTTTATCAGCTGAGCTAGGAAGCCACACTAGCAGCTCAGACACGCTTGCCACGTCTGGGCACGCTACTTCTGCCGCTAGTTCGAATTCAGTCGAAGCCCAAATTTTCTGTCCTTGGGTCTCATCTAATTTATGAAGTATGCCACACTGCTTATAAGTAATATGAACATTCTGTTAATAAGAAATATACCTTTCAAACTGTCTACCGGGAGTCCAAAAATCGATCCGTTTGGTGAGATTCCGAATGTTGACCGTTGCCGAGGCCATTAGTGTCCGATTGCGCAACCCTGACCTCTGCGCACAGAAGTTCGTGCGGACACTTAATCTCCCCGGGCCCACAATCGACCGAGTTCACAATTCTGAACATTGATTACGTAACTGCAGGTTGCTCAACAATACCATTTACCGTCTGCCTAGCCATCATTCCAAAGTAGTCAGGCTGCGTAACTGCTGGCAAACCCGCCAATCCATAACCTCTATTGACCGTTTTTCTGCTCACCCCAGTTACTGTTTTCATATTTATTGTGTTGTAATTAGCCTGATGATCAAACACGGAAAACAAGCCTTGTTCGCTACTTTGTCATTCTCAGGACTTCTGTGTTTCTTTAATACTCGTACGACCAAGTGTAACAAGCCTAAAGGTAAGCGGCAACTTCAATTAAACTGACTTCAATAGAGCGACAACATTAACAGGCAAACGCGGCGACCACGTGAGTTTGTCGCTGCGATGCTTGCGCAAACTGCACAACTTCGCATCGTCTTTCAGTCCATACATTGGGTTCATTGCTCCAATTCCAGTTGGTTGACCGTTTGTGAATAGGCGTGCGCGCACATTCGCGTTTGGATGTGGTCACCGTGGCATTATTCGGTGTGAAAATCACGTGACGAATAGGGTATAAAGGAGCAGTGGGTGATGCGGGATGCCGACTAGTTTTGACGGGCTTGTCCGTCTGATGGCTTATTGGGTATGGACATCACCAGTCCGAGGATCGGGGTGTGATTATGGCTGTCCTAATGACCGGACATGCAGTTAAACGTGGTGACAGAGTAGGTGAACTAAGTGAAGTGAACACAGTGGTGAGGCAATCTCAGAGTTAACGTGCCATCCAAACATGCATTTTATCCTACGAGCGAATTGAGTTGGTTTGCTTGATTTTGTGGGAGTAAGCAGAATGAATTCGCGGTTGCCAAGCTGTCCAAAATGCAGTACAGGAAGAGTACTACGGTTTGATTTTAGGCAAAAATGGTTCGCCCTTAAATTTGAGAACCTGCAATTTCGAAAACAAATGAAGTTTCGGTTACCCCCAACTGATTACAAGACAAACCATACCTCATGCGCGCTCATAGGATGGACCTTTCAATCAATTACCCTGGTTGCTTTTAAAGAGGCTATACCGATTGACCGCAGATGTACTGAGTTATACTTCACTCGGTAAGCTCGGGCACACATAAAGGAGCACACAGGCGGACGTAATGAGTTGACTAATAGTTTTATCCACGTGGCTATTTTGTATTACTCATTTTAACACTTAAACAACACGTAATCAGTTCAAACGTTCAAATGTTACGGTCATGCAAATGAAGCGCTTTTATGATTCGAGAGGGTGCGAACTATGAAAGTCGCAACCATGGTGTGATTCTAAAGCATAACTTTGGGTCCGTATCTGATGATGTATTTGTTGTCGAAAGAGCACGAGAAACTGAGTCGATGCAGACAATAAAGTCGGTAATGCGTCTGAAGAATACGAACTACAGTCTCTACAACCACTCAGAGTTTCACTAGCAGTGCGGCAGATGGATTATTGCATCTGAATGATGATACATGCCACCTTTATTTATTAAATACATTTATAGTTTGTTGTGCAAAATTCTGAGTAAAGAACAATTTCACCGGATCACTTTGCTGTGATATTATCGTTCCATCTAAAATAGTTGTGCGCACGAGTTGAACACATGTGCAATAATAAAGCTTGCAACCATTGCACAGTGACAATCCAAACAATATTCCGTGATCGTTGTGCGTTACGCTTCTTTTGGTAACAAAACACAGATTCGTTAGTTAAAGGTCTAGTTCGATGACGCTAGAGGCGAGGTTCGAAAGGATTAGACATTCTATCAATTGAAAGAAGATAAAATATTATTATTGCCCCATAAAGCAGCTTCGGTCGTCCGATACGGCCACGCAAACCCATCATGGTTCAGTCCAAACAGCTGTATTGGGTTAAACAACACTCAGCCATCTGTGACCCTATCAGTTTGTGGTATTTTCCACAGCTCATAATTCTTTGATGGCTTGATGGTCAACTTGCGCGCACAACTAACCAACGAATGCGAGTTGAGAAATGAACGAAATTCCTGTGGTGTCGTGTTTTGCAGCCAAGTTAACTGCCACAAACACTTGAGGATATTAAAACTGACATCATCATATGCACTTGCAGCGCCGACTGAGTACGTATTGTGGTGGATTATCAAGCCGGAGGTGAGAGTATTCCAACACTTGGCGGAATACCTCAACGCGGGGGAGGTCCGTCCAAAAGCCCACAGCGAGCAGATCGGGGACAACGTGGGCGACCGGATGAGTCATCGCTCGACTGGATCGGATCAACGGGCGAGGCATGGCAGGCAAAATAGATGGATGACCTGATCGGGGCGGTTATTCCAACACTCAAAGGAATATCTCGACACGGCCGCGGAATACGGTCAAAGCCCACAGTGGATAGATTGCGGACAACACGAGCGACCGGACGAGCTATCGCTCAACAAGATCGGACTAACGGACGAGGAGTGGCAGGCAGAAACCCCCCGGTAGAAGGCGCCGATCACACACGTAAACCGGGCAGAAGTGCACACGACGCGTGAACGGAAACCTGGACGTGTTGTGGACTGGATGATGACTCATAAACGCGAGCGCATGCGTAGCGTGGTAACTAGCGTGTTGGACAATAAAGATTGTGCTTTATTGGACGCCTTCTCGCTACAGTATAGTTACTCATTCAGACCAACTCGTTTACACTACACGTAGAAGGGCATTCGCCAACACATCTGTGAATGTTCATTGGAATTCATATACGCAGACCGGAGTGCGACTGTAGACACTTATGTGCAGGACAGCTGAGTTGCGTCACTCTTTGTGCGGATGGATAGCAGGTTAGAATGACATACTAAACAGTGCAGTTGTTTAGTCGTGGTGTCGGACAAATATTCATAGTTTCGTGATTCCGTTTCAGTAAAATAGCTCGCTCATTCGATCTCGTATAATTAGAGAAGTTTTCAATGAAGTGGGTTGAGTGACAATTCATGTCGGGAGTGAAAGCGCGGACATTTGTGCATATCATTCAAACCCAAACGGTGTTACTCTCTAGACATCGTCCAACATGGACTTCCACGTACACCTGTAACTGTTAATTCGCTAAAGGTAAAGCTTGAAAAAAGGACAATCGTCTACAAAGCAGCGAATGAAATACTGATGTTGTGATCGATCTTACCGTCATAGCAGTTTGGTTACAGCAATTCGCAGAGATCTGCTATTGCTTCCATTGGTTTACATCAAGTTGAAATGTGTAAGTACCTATTTACGTTCATACGATCCCTCTCGTTCTCTGTCATATCGTAATTCACACGACCTTCAGATGGGACAATTTCTATAATTCTTAAACAGGATCAGCCGTCCCCTACACGTGATACTTATTACGACAGTTCATCAAAACGTTCCGTAATTTTGGTGTTATCATGATAGTTGTGATTTAGGTTCATTAGGTTATTATCCTTCGTGCTCTGAAGCTGAGGATATGCAAATCTGAAACCGCCCATGGTGAGATTCATAAAGGGCAGTGTTGTCTTGATTCAACAATTGCATGGTCGAAATGGTTGAGTGATTCATGTTAAAGGATATCCGCAATTACAAAACCAGAAGATCCAAAATCTTGCAATTACTCATAAGAATTTCAGAGGGATTAATCAGATGTCTTGCAAATCTAGTGAAGATTGCTTCGGAATGAAGAGACGATCACTCAGTAAAGACGTGTTCTTTTGAGAGTCCTCAGGATGACACAGTAGATCGTATATAGATTTCTATGGACTACGATTATTAGTAGACATCCTGTTTAACTGCATCACTTGCAGTTCGCCTTCCTACAAAGTTTCCCTGAACAAGTTCCACCTCTCTTACATTGCCTATCCCGGTCAGGCACTTTCAGATTTTCCACCTACAATCCGTGTGCTCTGAATTTGGAAACATGCATCCCTGTTTTGCAAGGCCCAATAGCGACCGTGCCGAGTGTTGTTCCGCACATTTTCCACGCATTCTAATTTCTCACTCTCACGACCAAACGGGAGAAGCGAAATATCCACATTCTACGCTATAATTTTCGTTATTGCCAAACATTACGCAAGTGTAGATTTTCGCGCGTCTTCACAAAGAAGCCTCCTGAAATACTCCAAATATCAGAACAAACCAACATTGAATTTAACACAGTGAAATCGTGGACTATCAGTGATACTTTCTATTGGCCTTCGAAGTGTTGAGCACTCAAATCCGCTGTGTCGACTCTAGACGGACTGGTACACTCCTCTCATTTTTGGCAACTTTATGTTGCTGGTCATACTACTCTTATAACTCAAATGGGCGGAATCTTCGGATGTTAAACATCATAAGTGTTTAGCAATTATAACAGAGGTGACACACCCATCAATCTTGAATGTAAGTATGAGACATGTTGGCAAAGGCCCGGGTAGCTTGTCACTATTTTTTTTACATTCTCTTGTTTTATTTTGTTAAGTGTGTATAATCTAGAAGTGAAGGAGCTTTATGTAGAAGATGCAGTCAGTAGACATTTTTGGATCACTGTGTTGTAGCTAACATCGTTTGAAGATGGGTGTTACAAGGATTGTAACTGAGCTTTGCGAATAGGGTATTACCGTGATGAAAACCTAAATGACTCACCGTTTATCCAAATTCCAATACAATCTAGCAGCGGACCAGTCTAACGTCGTTTTAAGATACACTGTCAGGATTGGGAAAAGGGTTTCATCGTTTTTTCCTCCGATAGTAGTCCTAATCTTTGTTCTGCACTGACATTGCATGTACCAGTGGTGGCATCCAGTGACAAACTTACTTCTGAATGGCATCTGTAAATTCAAAGTATCTAATTACGAATGTTTCAGTCTCACCGATTTTTTTTTCTTCGTTGTCAGTTGCATTTCATCTTCTTCCGCGTATTACCAGCATACCAATCACAACCCCTGCAGGCTCAGCGGCCTTTTGGCCAGGTTTATGATTGATTCAGGTGTGGTTTGTGAGGCCTCCGTTTTTCGTAATCTTCAGGTACTTTGACCAAGTTGGAGACAATATGCACGTCACCTGGTGTTGTACGCTTAACGATAAGCATGACCCAATACAATGCACAAGATACTTAAGCATGTATAAGGAAAAGGTGTGTTCATTTTAAGGGACGTTGACAGCAATGCTCCTCCACAAACGTGTGAAAGGTAGTCCTGATTCTGGGTCTTATAATTATAACAGTAATAATAGTCGACAATAATTGATAATTTCTTTTCAACGTAGAGCGCCAAGAATTATCCCAACCCAATTACACCGTTCCCCGCTTTATATGTACTACTTCGAAAATGCTCTTTCTGTCAGTCAAGTCGACAAGGTGAGTTTCCAATTCATGTATCTTCTTGTATCTTGCATCTGGCCTCTGGTTTCTGGTGGACAAGCGTTGGATGCGCCAACGATGTAGAATGACTGCATTTATGAATATTACTGGAATACTAGGTATCGATCTGAGCTGAGGTTGCGCAAGAAGGTTTTGACGACATTGAGTCAACTGGACTAGTAACAGTTGGAAGACTAATATCTGGTTAAACTTAGTTAATATTGAACAAATCAAGACAAAATGTATAAGCCGCACTACAACTTATCGCGCAGTCATTTGCTACGTGGATTACACGCTGTTCAATTGGACGGCGTCGTCCAGTAGAAGTTCGTTATGCAGGTAGAACAAAAGTTCTCGCAGATGGTCTTACAAATCACTGATCCCAGTTGCCCGCCGTATAGTCCACCTATTGTTCGGTTTTGAACAAATGCCGTATTAACGGACCTCAACATAAGCTGAAGTGGGTAGTTTGATTGTCACTGCTGATTGTTAAACATTCTCTACAGGGTCGTTGTCTAATTTTTGGTTGACAAGCGGATGATCACAGAGCAAACCATTAAACGAAGAATGTACGTAGAATCGCTCTGTTTGGGTACTTGACTGCCATAACGTCATCACTGACAACTGGCAATAATTGGTCTTATGTATGTTCATGGCTGTGTTGCACGAGTGGCATTTACGCGATGCATTATCGTCTATTTCACTGATGTGCGTAGTTTGACGCTTGAAGTTTGTGCAGTGCATGTAACTCTTAGAGTTGATCACAACTACTAGTGTTTTGCGTTCAGATGTCAATTGTGTATTCGAGCCACTTTGCTTTCTCAGCGATGCAAATAAAGTTATACCGCCAGCTTGGTGGTTTTTAATATGACTCCACAGAAAAAGTACGGCAAAAATATAGACAGCAGTCCCTCGGAGTCCATGTAACTAAAGCACAGCATACGCGGTTCTGTCTGCGGTTACATATTTCTACTAGAATTCATAATCCAATGGTACGCATATGACCTATCGCTTGGATCCAACGGAAGAAAGCATTGATCTGCGTTTCAGGTGAGCGCAAGCTCCACTTTAAGTTCGTTGTAAGATTGGGTCTCATCATTATTAGAGACCTTGAGGAACAGCGACGTATTCCAACATTCACCTGGTAGTAGTGCATTTAGTTACCAATATACTGAAAGGACATTTCAAAGATAAAACATGTTGTATCACAGACTATAGAGGCTATCTTTCATTGCAGGTTCTTGACTCAGTCAACAGTGCTCCTAGAAATGAAATAATTCGATACTGCCCGGTTGTGCACTATTTTAAGCAGTCGCCAAAAGTGAGGTATTTTCACAAGGCTATCGTTTATTTTATGATTGTGGGAGACAAAGTGGTTATCCTTAGTTGACTTATGCGACACATAAGACCGGGGACGCAGTAGACTAGGTTTCAGCTTGCAACCGATGAACTCCCTTTTGTGCCACAATTCTATAATTATAGTCGATAATACAAATTAAGGATCGAGTTGCTTTTAAAGTGGAAGTTTCTCGGCAAGGACTATTGCTGGGACAGTATAAATTTATATATAAATGTATATATAGGTGTACATTTACAGATTTTGTATGCATTTTCAGATATGCTTGCTCCATAACGGAGAAGAAGCCTTAAAAAAAAACATTATGAAATATATAGTGCAGCCGTTTCACTGTTAGTCAATGCCCAGAACGTGCAGTACTTAAATCTCGAAATTGGCGATGTATGTCTCTCCTTCATCTGTAAACTGACATATTACTAAATGGCACTTGATGGTTCTCAGAACTGTGCTTCTTGTTAATTTCCATTTGTACACGTTGAAACATGTTCGCGCGTGAATACTTTCTGGTCGATTGGAAGCTATTTATAAGGCAGCAAGGTATGTTTCGCCGGAAAAATCACACAAGCATCATAATCTAAGTCAGTGAAATTACTAGTCTTTATCAATAAATTGATTTTCCAGGCCAGTTTTGCTGATCGAATTCTCGTAAGTTAACAGTTTCACATTGTTTTTGGTCGCAAGTTAGGTATGAGAAGGTTATTAATTACCGATCATGAACTGACGATTAAACAAAGATTAGCTGAAACCGCAAGGTGCGTTAAATAACCATTTTAGCGTTTTGAACGTACCATAAGTGAGGTATTGGTTGACCCAAATGTGAATCTCAAAAAGCAGAGTACGCCGGTTCCACAGCTGAAGGTTTTAGAATTAGTTTATTCTGCTTTTGCGTGTTGTACCTATATAGTGAAACCACAAGGCGAAGAAGTTCGTTCAGGAGCACTAACAACATTACTTTCTTTATAAGGAGCGTCTTGGTTGTACATCCTTCAAAACATACGGACAGTACATAGTCAGTATATTAACGCACTATAGTTGTACTGTATACTGTTCATCAGTTTTTCACACTTACATAGCGTGCGGTATTTTCAGACAAAATATCTGCCCCATTACATAATATTTTGTAGCCCAAATTACAGATCAAACACTGCAATGGGGACAATGAGCTAGTTTGCGCATACAGTGTGCGTATGAATACACACAAGGGAACAATAAGTTGCTGTTAAGTTCAATTCACATTCAGTGAAGACCGACCGAATTAACCAACAGCTGAATTAACTCAGTATGCCAGTTTTCCTTTCCTTCCACAATGAAAAGTCCACAGAACGGTTGGGTATAACATGCAGTAGGTCAGCTAGACTCGTTCTGTACTAAGCATACAACAACTCACTTTGCTATGACCATCACTAATACCGCTACCCATTAACACCAAACCGGAATTGGACTTAAGCATAAGCCTTACATATGTTATTTAAATTTTAACAGGAGTTTAGAGTACGCTGTTTTGTTGCCTAATTGGTTATTCGTATAGAGGTTGAATTTTGAATCACTACTTACGTATCTGATAGCCACGGTTGCAGGCACTCTTTCGCGACAGCTTCAAACCAACTGGGTTAGAGGGGCAAGACAGAATATAGAAGGCTTCCATAGGTTAAACTGTTCTTGTACGTAACTAAGGAATAATTCCCAGACTGTATAACTTACAGCCAAGTGAAGTCTGCGTACGGAAAATAACCGCTGAAAATTCGTACCTTTTTACGTATTGACGTACCCTAGTGAATTCAGTGGTGCTAATCAAACAAATCGGAATTCATTTATATAGTCAGCGAGAAAAACTGCGTAGTGAATAATGGTCTGCGGTGCATTAGATGTGTGGCAAAATTATCACACGCAATTCATCAGGAGATGCACGGACAGCTTGAAAACATGGACTAGACGGTTGATAGAACTACGAGATTTGGGGTCGGGCAAATGAAGCCAGCATTGCTTCCGTGAAGCAATGGGCCATGCTTTGGCGTCTCGTCCGGCGGTTCGGAGCTCCAATCCCCAGGTGGGCATCTTGCCAACATATTATTCTTGAACCTTCTAGTAGTCTGCAGTTATTTTTTTATTGCTTCTGGCGAAAATCAACAAGCTTCATGCATACTCTTGGTTTTCTACACAACTTTTAAAGCCTGAAGAGAATAGCGTTCGCTGCAGTTGCGGCAGCATGGAGCGTTGTGAAAAAGTAATCACAGTCATGTCTTTTAGTGTCATTCTGAGTCTATACAGTAAAATAGAGTGTGGTCTGCTACCAGCAGTTGCTTACATATTACGCCCACTATGCATCATTAAAAAGTGGTGTGTTTTTGTGTAGAGCCGTAAAATGTGGATATAATCCCCGTGTAGGATTGTTAGACCCACTAGACTTGTGGCTGGCACTAATGAAGCCGTTTTGCTTCACAACTTCCTTAATACTGATGGATAATTAAAGTGCGAGCACTCACTTCGGAGACGGTCAGCGCACAAGCGTATATACTTACTGGTTGCCTAAACAGATCAGTCGAATCATGAGCATCATATTAACTAATGGTGATCGGAGTCGAGATACAATGCTAAGCACAGAACCGTGGACACTTTTGCTGCTTTGCATCACGCAATGCCCACTTTTTATGCTCAACCAGTTGACCTTACAGCATGTAATACTTGTGGTAGATTGGTTGACGTCCCTTGTTATCATCATTCAACCACACACAAAACGCATTCGCCTGTCGGTCTGTCAGTCAAAGAACCAACAAACACTGTGATGTTGGCGTCCTATGCAAGGGAAGATAAGCATTCAACATGGGCATAGGTAAACGCCGTCCGTGAAAGTAGGTTACTTCTAATTCTGTATGTTGTAAATTCAAGTGAGTGTCAGTGACATCATTAACCAGTTCAGTACTGTCGACATTCATCAAAGAAGTACATCACCACAAGCAAATAAATTAAGACAGGAAGACCTTCGGTCCGGTCATGACGTGATAAACGCAGTCTTCCGACTGATGTTCGCTTCAGAGGGGATTTTTTTCCTTACGCTAGACACCTCCACAAATGATAACGACTATCCGAATTTGTACCAGATGAGGAGGTTAATTCACTTCGGGCAGTAGCATATTCACCTCCTTGTAAAGTGGTTGGAAACTCATATATCATGAGATCTTAGTGGGAATTCGAACTTTAATAATGAGAAAAAAATTCATTAAGAATTAACCGGATACTTAGGGATGATGACGATTTGGTCTTCAAATGAATATATGTGGTCGAGTGACCGTGAACGAATAAACGGTGATTAACTAAATTGCATTGTAGACAATGAATGGTTGAGGTAGAAATTATTGATGATGAATGAAATGTCCAATTGTCACGTCTAAATCTTTTTGATTGGAAATCAAAAGTTAAGAAAGTTTTATAAGTTTTCTATTATCGCGGTTTACACTGCAGCCATATAAGCGTTAGGTATTTTTATTTTTATTTTCCGTCTCTGGACAATGCCATCCAAAGTAAACTTACTTAGAGGTATTTATTTTCAATATGGTTCAGAGTGTATGGAAAGTTTCCGAAATTTATCATCGTGCAAATGATCTATCGCCATCGCGAAACACTGGTAGAAGAAAGTCACGCATGTTCTTGTCCTCATATATAACAAGAAGCAGTCACAGTAAAAAATTGTCTGCTTTTCAGCGCATCTACTTAAAATGCTTCTCAACTTTCTGTTTACAGAGAACTGTACGTTTCAGACAACAGCATAACACTCCTGATCGCCAACCTTCATTCTCGGTAGCTTTTTCTAGTGCGTTAGTGATAGTCGCGTGGGGTTAGCTACTGGGTTCGCATGCCCACCACTGGAGATGCAGCCGGAAAACTGCATTGCCGACCACTTGACCAAATGGCGCAAAACCATATCAAAGTCTGAAGTTGTTTTAGCACCTGGAGGCTTATGATTCAAAAGCTATAATTTTAATAATTTATACGTAACCAACTGAGCTTATAACATCATTTTGTGAAAAAGTGCTCCAAAAGAACTTGACAAACAGCGTCTGAAACATTTGTTTTCCTTTGATAATAAATGGTTTCTGTTGACACATTAATAAAAGAGACTATCCACAAATGTGGTGGTCTGACAAGTTTACATCTACATGCTTATTTCGACCGAAAACACACTGGCATTATTTACAAGTTTATCGGGACATTTTTATGACCATCTTCATTGATCATTTAAGAGAAGATAAATGTCAAAGAACATTTAATATCGCAAAGTCTAGCGGCCTCAGAAAAAAAACAAGACAGGAATTACTTTACGATTTTTTTGCTGCAACACTGTTTATAGAATGTTGGGTGGTCTAACGAGTTAATCACGCGGTGTGTTCTAGAAACATAGTTGCACTTTTTCCAAGAGCGATGTTCAGTCTGTACTGATTTTTCGTCTAGTAAACTTTATAATTGTCCTTAAGCATGTATATTACGCACGTATTGTTTTTGCAAAGTGTTAAACTGCAAATTAAGAGGGAGACAGTGACAAATATGGATAAGTTCATTCTTACTTTGACACAGCTGTTATCCAAAATCTGACGTGACTGTTAGACCAAACTAATAATTGTCAGCTTGGCAAAGTCTACTTGGTAATCGGTGCTGTCGATTCTATCAGTTGCATGCTATCTGTGTTCTCTATCATTCTGAGGTTACGTGGTTAGTCAGATGGGTGAACACTGTTATAATATGGACATGACTCCCGAATACCTAACTGGCTTATCTGTTAGTAAAAGATACCCCACGGGTGACATTCCAATGAACTACAAATTGTTGCTGTAGGTTTAGTAATTGGTTTTGCGAAGTGAAAATAAAACCGCAACTTAACTTGACTATTTGTAGTACGGTTTGATCCGATGTGACATTTATAAGCCACTTCTTCGAAGGTGAACGAAGAACCTACACACCTTATGAAATAGAAACTTGAACTGAGCTGTCGTGATATGTGGGCAGTGCCTACATATTCAAAGGAATCAAGGTACTATGAGTTGAACCTACAAGGCACAGTGGTTGCTCGCCCAGGATCTACTGTTGATGTTGAAAGTCGATTTTGTCAGCCCAACAAGGACGTCTCATCTAACGGACTGAAATTCAGTTTGCTGAAGCTACCTTTGCTCAAATATGATTTCAACATAGCGAGAGAATGAATTTCGTTTTATGGATGTATTGCATGCACCCATAATCGCCGCAAACCGTACTGATATTTGGGAGTCGCGATTGCTGACAAATTAAATGAACTGTAGTAACTTTAAAATCAGACGATAACTTCTGGTTCATGTTGCAATTGTTTGAACGTTGACGACTGACGAAATGGAACCACTCATATCCACGACTGGTTTGGCCAATCACCTCGTGGGTGGTAGTCAAAGGAATTTTAATTCACTTCCTGTTCCAGATTAGGATATGTGCTAGTGACGCGCTCGAATAAATGAAGAACTCAAGTACAGTGCTTTTCTTCATAAGGTTCAAAATACACATATGAGCAAGAAATACTCTGTGCAGTGTCTACTTTGAATGAAGTCAAATATATAATTATTTACAGTTTAAGGTTCGAACAAAGTTTGGAAAGCACATGTTACTTAGATATGTTATATGCCGTGTTATATGCCGTGCCAACTAACAGTTAGACTAACGAAAAAATATTATCTGTAGGAGTGTTAAAATAGTGCTTAACCTGCCACCAATGGTACCGAAGGATTGGAAAACATGGCCACTGTTCCGTGCACAGAAGCAGCGTTGTTGGCTATTCGTATGGCAATTAGTGAAGTAGAAATTATTTTTTTTCAAAAATGGACTACAGTGAGTTCCACTTTAGGGTGCCTTGCGGATCCACTGTTGAGAAAGAACCAAACTGCGAATAAAGTAGCCTCTGAAAACCAGCACTATTAGAAGAGAAAAGGCGAACATTTTTTATCAGGGAAATGACGTTCATAACTTAAACAAGCTTAAAATCCGCAATACACAAATCGGATAAAATAGGAATTTATCTACGGAAAATTCCTGCAATCTTTGGATGCTTTCAGTTATTTCAATTTCTAATTTCCGCCGGCTTATTGTGCAACTCCGTCCCATCTGGCGGTAATTCGGGATAAGTTCTCAGATCAGAAGTTTGGAGTTGCTCAGAACTGAGATTAGGCAGTACAAACGCCACACACAAATCCATAGTTATCAATAAATTCATTATTCTACCTAGAGTTAGATGTCTTATTTTCTTCGCGCTCCAAAGACAAAGCAGTGCCTATATCCATATTTTTCATTGGGTTTCAGGTAACCGTCAAATTATTAAGGTCCACCGACAAAAATCACCCGCATATTATTGTGTTCACATCTTCAACTGCCCGTCACCCTTCGTTCATTCTTTTGTGGCTGCTTTGCCATTTACTTAAATACTGTTCTTTGTTGTCTGTGTTCAGCTTCCGGATATGCAAAACTTGAGTCTTGATGACTCCAAAGCTTTGAGCCACTTGCTTAGGAAATTTCCCACATACAGTCATGCTCACTATTTGAGCCTGTTATGAAGTGGGTAATTTTTCGTATTCTAGGCCACCTGTTAATATTTGCGCAGATAGAATAGTTCTTCAGATTTTTTAAAGTGTTAGCTTCACTGAGCAACTCTTAGTCAACCGATGACCACAAGCTTTAGTCCGCAGATAGGTACCGACCAAATGGAATGTATGTTTGGTGGATCCCCTGAACACTGAGATAAGTATGCACGGTATGCTAGTGTGACACATGTACTCAAGCTAGTGAACAGGTTGGTCTGAGAGCTTCGTTCATTCTAGGAAGGTTGCGCAAATTTAGGTTAACAATACTCGAAGTTACCACACAGTTTCCCGTTATAATCATGTGCTAACTGACTTATAATAATCCGTTGCCGCCTACTACAAAATGACGCGCACATTCCGGTTATGAGTGTAATGAACCATATGTTTGCGCGTTCTAGCACCAACTCCAACTTGATAAGTGCGTCATCTTGAAAACAACGATCAAACTACTTTTAGGTGTTCACTGCATACACAGACTGTAGACGGATTAAGTTAGGGAGGATTGAAAATCGACGTCACGGGCCGTTTGGAGTAAGGAAGGATCTCTCTAATGGTGATAAACCAAGAAAGTCCTAAATAGACCTGCTACTGCGGTGGTTCTTGTTCGAAAGAACCTTGTATAACATAAATTGTAGCGACTGTTCATAAGTTTATGCTGGTCAGATTGCATAACAGCTGAAAGCCAGGATAGAAATATTTGGCCTAAGGTAGTGAAGTCACCTAAAAACTACTACCAATGATTTGAAAGTCGCTGGTTGAGCTTTGAACACATGAAACAAAATTTAGGCGGCAAACGCGGGAGTAATTAATCAAGGGTTCAATAGTTTGCGTAAGCATTTAAATTAGATAACCTCAAACCCTCTGACACGTCGCGACCGGTTGCGGATCAGGCTGACTCCATTGAATCTCTGACTGCATATGGATTAAAACACCTGCACCAGGTTTTCGTATAAACTTGAAATCACCAGATACGTAGATTAATTTGGGATGTTTCGGTTTCGACAGAGGGCTCCACATACCAGATATTTGAGCATTTGTGCACGCAAGGTTTGGGTGGTCCAAATCAAGACTATACGCGAAGACAGAGACCAATATTATGTTCAAGTTGCCGATAATGGCAGTTAAATCAAGCCACTGTATCAGACGAGAATGTCAACGGGTCAAGTGCCCCTGAGTCCGGAAGGGTAATTTTTGCATTGATGCAGATTCTTTGGTCAGCTAAAGAAATAACTTTATTCAACTACTGAGGCAGGTTGTTTTGATAAAGCTCGGACCAACCGCCGTCCGAGCTACAATACCAGCACATTTGACCGTTTTACTTTCCATAGCTTTCGCAACTAAACGCTTCAACGTACTTCAAAGGTTTCGACTAATTACCCCGACCAATTCCAAACCAACTGAACAAACTATTTCCAACACGCGTCATCTTGTTGCCGAATCCTTTGTAGTCAATTTGATTTCAAGGTAGTTTCGTATATTACAGCCGACGTTCTGTTATTCTAGTTTTGAGTTTGTTCACGTTTTTTTCATATATAAACCTGTGAGCAGCACTTCGTCCACTCCTTTGTATGTAACGACTAGTTCTCCTAACAGGTAAATGATTCTTAACGTGGAGCGAGATTTCGTGAAAACTGCCCTGGTGTAAAAGTAATGCAACCCCCAACGGATAATCTCCAAGGTTCCGCGTCAAGACTAAAATAAACTTTCCCCCCAATAAGATTGCATGTACCCTTGAAAACCATCCGACCGTTTGCATCTTCTTCGTCTGTCATATTTTCACATGCTCTAAGTGTACCGTTAATGGTACTTCTAACAGGAGGTGGACCTCTGACATTACACAATTAACTCATGATGCATTACATTAGGATCTGCATAAGCACTACTCTATATGACTTCATCTTTATAAGAAATCAGAATGAAATTAGGATGCATGCGCATCAGCCGTAAAACATCTCAAAAACTTATTTTACAGCCGCCTCAATATTGTGTTACACTTGTGAGTCTATAATTTTTAGAGTAGTACTTGTCTCATAGTTCAGTCGTATTACATGACTGAAAAGCTATGGAGAGACTGTATTCTCGTATACGTTATAGTGTGATCCTTAAGGTCTCGAATGTGACACATTAACGTTGTACGAAATTCGGAAATATTACCTTGGCGAGGGTGATAAAACATTAACCGGCGAAGTAACCTGACACTGCTACCTTTGCCAAAATGTCCCTACAAACTTCTTGATGGATAAACCGCGTACATCAAACTAGATGAGTCAGCAGTCAATATGTAGCCCATTATCGCAGACATTCTCAATTCTGCGTCAGTACTGTAATGAGAATTACCCAGCAATCTATACACCCTTACTACGAAGTACGTTCGTGTCGTCTGCGTTCAGCCCGGGAATTAAGTTTCCAACCGCACGGTGATAAACCAGAAAACACAACGCTGTTAGTTGTTCCAGGTATACCGAACAACTTTTTGAGAGAGAGACGGATAATATTATTGTGGGTTCGGCTACCCAGAGTTCTTAGAACAGTTTATTGACAGTCAAGTGAGCCAGCTTCCTCCACAAAACCCCTTAAAGTCATTTCGGGGTGACGTTGTAGAAACTTAGCAGTTCGAACGTTAGGCAAAAATGGCTGGCTGACTTCCTCCAAAGAGCAAACGGATGATAGTAGCCAGAAAAATAAGTTGCACACATTCCAAGGTCTAACGACTAAATCTGTGAATCACCACTCTGACGCTCATTCACAGATTATTTTCCATTTTCTAGCCTACGTGTTGATGGATCTAACTAAGTCGGTGGCAGTCAGTACGACTAACTGATTGCATACCACTAACTGGTCACTGTTGGGGAAAGAAGAGAGTGCGCCCAAACATAGCAAATTAAAAAGTGTCTTTTCGGGTTTATCAGGGACAATCCCTGCAAGTAAGGCCTTGTCAAATCATGTGAACTGGTAAAGTTCAGAGTCAATTAATGATAGTAGAAGGCGTACAGTATGATTTACTCACCATACTCTGGAACTGGTCCGTATATGTATCGACTGGTGTATCCAGTGCGGATGGCGTGTATGTCATACTGGTATCGTCAGACCTTACATTGTGGTCAAAGTTCCTTTTTACTCAACTTTTGGTATTTTTTGATATAAAGTTGAATAACCCCCGCAGACATTGCACTCATGGAAGTTGGTATAATTTTTCCGTCTACAGTTGTAAGCAAATCAAGGTTCCGCAATGAGAGAAAACATTTATGGCTAAATGACCTACGACATACACGTAGGACTAGCAACCTTTATTAAAAACCTGTCTGAGATTGAAATGCACTCGGAGTGCGACGTATCATATCAGTATATTTGGTACTTTTGCCAACGGTCTTGGAGGTTAATGCTCATGTCAACTTATAGCAACCCATACGATTAATAAAGTAGAAATCAAGATCCAAACTAAAGTTGCCAGTAGAATAGCAATTAATCGACGAATTTTGACCAGACAAGGTTGCCGGTTGTTGGGTTCCAGTGTTTTGGAAGCTGCAGTAGTTGGCAATCACAGCGTTACCATCTGCGTTGGGTCGCATAGAAACAAACCAATTTGCGTATTAGAACAATTTACACTGTCAAAAAGGAGGCTAGTTATTTTAGTCAGTTTTATTCAAACTAGCAGGTTTAATGAGATCGGAGATTTCGACCTGCCTAGGAAGTCCTAATCGCGGGGTTATCGATTGGAGTTAACAGACAGTAACTGTGTCTCCTATCGAGACGATCGGGCAACCTGATCATTACTCACAAGCGAAAGTGGTTGAGCGTTCACATATGATAATTCGGTCGTGCCTAATGTGAGGTCAATGGCGCAGTGGTAAACACGGTTGCCTCATGAAAGCATGGCCGGAGTTCTAGTCCCGGCAGTGGCAAGGATATGCACTACTGACGAGCTCTAATGAGAGCGAAACTCGAGTCTAGTGCTTCTTTTCGAAAGGGGCCGACTGGAAAGTCTATGGGAATGCGACAGCTGCGATCAATTGTGGGTGATGTTCAACTTGAAATTAACCAAATCCCCGACTACTCACCAGTAGTCGAACTGTATTTATTGTGTTCAAACCAGTCAACATAAACCAAACCTTTTTCATCGGAAAACAAATTTCTGTAACAACAGCTTTGATATATTCGTTAAAATAGTTAGACGTCGTTCACTGCGTAGAGAAATACGAATATTCCTTTCATCTGCTGTTTAATACAATGTTATGAGATTTAGCAACCAGCCGTCAGTCCAATTGTTGATATCTTAAGTAAAAATACCGCGATAATGAACTTCACTGAAATAGAATGGTCTCTGGAACCGAAAGGACAGTCTGAAACCGTCCTATAAATTCCCGACCTGCTGGTTATATAAGGCAAATTATCCACAAAGTTACACTTGCAGCACTTGTTTTGCCCATATACTTTATGACTGAATGATCGCCTATTGGAAAAATAGTCCCGTAAAAAATTCTCAGACTATGCAACTTAACAAAGTGAATTGGGTCGGTTTCTTTGGCTACTTTAACTTGCGATGACAAACTCTCGATCGCTCCCGTCTATCAAGACTCATTTACTGAACACTTGAAATATATACCAATTTTTAGTTTATTTTCATTAATACGAGTCCACTTGGTTTATTGGTTTTCTAAGAAGGTTCCAATTTGAATTTTGCAATAGAGGTATGTCAAAATGCGTCTTTTACCTACGTTAAAATTAAAAGGCGCTCGCCGTTACAAACTTTCACCGAATATGCGTTGGTTGGTGTTACACAAGTTCTTCGTAAAAGTGAAGTTATGGTAAATCGGTTGGAATAAGTATAAATTGTGTATTTCGAAACTTGGTCTGTATATAAATGCTACGTTGTTCTAGCATAACGTGGGTCTAACGGCCACACATAATCTAGATTTATCGGCTAACTAGTGTGTTGATAGTAGAACAAGATAATTCAGAGAGTTACGGATTAGGAACCAGATAACTTCTTATGGACGAGGATTGATGTGTGTTTCCTAGGTGTTATGCTAGGTGAGCGAGAGTGACAGTACCTTAATAAAATAATCGCCAGTGGCATGTGCAGGCCCTCGTCATGTTCGGCCTCCTTCTTATAGAAAATAAAATAAAATTGAATACGTTTCGAAGCCTCCTAGAGTAAGCAGACAGGTGAGTCTTTATGCAGGATCTATGTGGGTACCATTTAGGATAGTTGTTGAATAATACCCTTGTTTACTGTACGCCATCGATTGTTGGTAGGAGTGGTACCGTTTGCTGATTGGGTCTGTCGTACTTCACGTTCTTTTAAAGTATTTTTGTTAAAAACAAACTATATGGATAATATTTGTTGAAACATTCCACGAAAACGATTAGGAGTGCGCCATTTGATCGCTTCTAGTAAATACTTGGGTTAACATTAGTCCATCTGAAGCCTTATTGTACAGCTCAGCGCAAATTTTAAGCATACTTGATTATGGACAACAGTACTGACTGATGCAGGCTGTTCAGTTTTTTCTCACATCAACTCTAAAATTCAAAGACAGTCTTACTAAATACATCCAATGTAGTAGCATCCGTCAGGATGTCATGACCGAGAAAGACTTGTGACATGGGTTAATATTTATTGCTTGCACAAATCTGCTGTCGTTCACTCGAAATGATTTCACTGGTAGTAAACGATTCTAGGTTAACTTTGTCCGACAACTCAGATTTTTGGAAGAAGTTCTGATACTACTGATGTGTAGTTTGGCAGATTTAATGATTTAGATGAGACCCAATTGCCGCGTTTGTGCGTTGTTTCTGTCGCTGGTACGTATTCAACCGTGACTTTTCTCAACTGCGTCTCATCTAAAACATCAAATCTGCCAAACTGCTCATTAATAATACAATTTCTATGCTCAACAGTGGCGTTGGTGGATTCCAGCGTGAACTGTTCGAGAAATCCTGCCGGGGCAGTCGATCCCTGGATCATTTGGTGGATTCCATATACGAGACAATGGAACGGGCTGGTAACCGAGTCCAAATGTGAGGTTATCGACGTTTTGTGCATTTACCTGTTCTAATAATTCTCTTCAAATTGTAATACACTAAGTCCGTCATTGTTTCACGATTCCCTTAAAATTTCATTCCTAGCACATTTAATACTTGGTGCACGTGCACATCTGCGTAATCAGTCTACATTCAAACGGAAAGTTGTTAAATATGGAAAGTAGGTTGCAGTTACAGTGGCTATGGCAAAGAAAAACATTTTACAGTACAATTTGTTGACCGTCATTAAGTAAACAAGGTCAGGAAAGGGTTTGATACCATCAAGGTGCCCCAACCTAGAGGACCGCAATCATTTCAGTCACATGTTAAAACCTGAAACTCTGTAGTTGAGGTCCGGCGTCTACTTTACTGATCTACAGCGAGTCTTCTAGTCTTTTGGGCATTACTGATCAATACAGTCCTTCCAGATTGTAGCTACACATCTAACTGACCGTTGTTGAATTGCGCTTTGGTCCTTATTGCAAACGGTTGTGTGACTGCCATACCATCGTCATAATGAATTTTTAAAGTCTTTTTTTCAGACGCTTGATTAATGTCGGTCGGATAGATGAAATCTGTGAATTATTCTCATCACTTGACAATGACCGTGCAAAGGCGAAAGTAGAAATCGTTCAACATTACGAATTCCATAGAAGAGGGTGTATTTCTCAATGGGCCGTATTCTCAGGGACTTGTAGTGAGATCACCTTCG
>LOND01003279.1:0-45793 GCA_014220965.1 Paragonimus kellicotti | reverse complement strand
CTGCTGTCGCAATCCCATAGACGTTCCAGTAGGTCCCTTTGGAAAGTCTATGGGAATGCGGCAGCTGCGACCAATTGTGGGTGATATTCAACCTATACGAAAAACGATTAATCCAATTAGAATGAGCGGAACTGTCCAAAACGGTCGAGAGGTAACCTTGGTTATTTTTACCTATCCGACCTTTATTCCGCTATGTTCATCGGTGGCTTAGTGACCCTAACTACTTTTCCCGATTACTGTCATTTTATTTTCTGATTCGTGAATGTTTTTAGGTCACTACGCACCACATGAATACCTTGTATTTTTCGCCTTGTCACACACGTTTTTGGGACGGAACAAAGCTGTTTTTGCACGCGTCTTTTGGCTTGTCTTGGGAGCAAATTACGGGGACAGTCGCGGTATTTTCGGGACCGAGATTTTCCGTGTTAATTATTACCAGGAGGAGAATCCGATTTTTGTCAAGCGCACTGCTATATCGAGGACGAACCAGCGTATTCTTTCGAGGGTTTACAACATTGGCGACGGAAGAACTCACGATGTCAATAACGTTCGAGCAGATGCAAACCCTCCTTCAACAGCAGCAGAAACAATTCGAGCAAGCGCAGTTAAAACTGATTGAAACACTGACGCAGAAGCTGAGTTTCCAGCAACCGACAGCGGGATCCAACGAATCCTTCAAACCTGCAGCAGAATCTCTAATCAACTCAATCAGTGAGTTTCATTTTGATCCTGTAATTGGCACCACGTTCGAGTCTTGGTTCAAAAAGTATGAGGATGTTTTCAAGGTGGAACTGTCAGATGCTGACGATGCTCGGAAAGTGAGGTTGCTGCTCCGTAAACTGGGTACCTCAGAACACGAACGGTACATCAACTTTATCTTGCCGAAGAACCCAAGGGATTGCAGCTTTGACGAAACCACCCAGACGCTGTCCCAAATCTTTGGCGACCAGTCATCTCTGTTTAATATACGCTACCAGTGTCTGAAGCTCGTGAAGTCAGCAGATGATGACTGGGTGACGTACGCTGGAACAGTCAATCGGGAGTGCGAACGTTTCAAGCTTCGAACAATGACTGAAGATCAATTCAAATGTCTGGTTTTCGCTTGTGGACTCCAGTCACCAAAAGAAGCAGATATCAGAACACGGATTTTGGCGAAGATAGAACAATGTCCCGAAATCACCCTGCAAGATATCACTGCTGAATGCCAGCGCCTGGTGAACCTGAAGCATGACACCGCTATGATCGAACAGAGCAGTCACTCAAACGTTCATACAGTATCCTCAAATGTCCCTGTCAAAGTTGCATCAACGTCGGAACGCGACAACCATGGTGGCAATGCGGTGGATGGCATTATGTCCGATATTGTCCATTCAAACAGTATCGATGCACCCACTGCTCCCGGCGGGGCCACAAAGAAGACCATTGCCGTTTTAAGAAGCGCCAGCACCTGCTCAATCAGAACTCCCGCAAGCCACACAAGCCCCGCTTCTCAAGAGCGCAGGTCGTTCTCGCAGCTAGAAACGACGACCACTGGACGCGCAGGAAGTACGTATCCGTCTCCATCAACGGCAAGTCGGTCAGACTACAGCTCGATACAGCATCCGACATTACATTAATCTCTGATCGCACGTGGCACCTGATTGGCAAACCTACAATACGCCCGACAACCCAACTTGCTCGAAGCGCTACTGGTGATCGATTGCCCATCATTGGCGAAGTCCACTACACTGCAGGGGCATGTGCCACGTGACCCGCAACCCTGGCCTGGATCTCCTTGGATTGGATTGGATCGACACACTGCATCTATTTGACAGACCATTACTCCAAATCTGCAACCGCACTCAAGCTCAGCAGAAGCCCACGATGACTCCAGAAGTCCACCATCAACTCACAAACGCTCTCCAGCAGAGACACTCGGATGTGTTCACAGAAGAACTCGGCTGCTGCACCAAAATGAAGGCAATCTTATCCCTTCGTCCTGGAACGAAGCCGGTATTTCGACCCAAACGTCCAGTACCCTACGCTGCGCTGGCAACTGTTGAGCAAGAACTGGAACATCTTCAAAAAGCTGGAGTGATTGAACCGGTGAACTATTCAGCATGGGCAGCCCCTATCGTCGTGGTCAAGAAGGCAAATGGAACAATACGACTCTGTGCAGACTACTCTACAGGTCTAAATGACGCTCTCGAGACGCATCAGTATCCCTTGCCGATACCGGAGGATCTCTTCACGAAGCTGAATGGCGGAAAATGTTTCGCGAAGCTCGACCTGGCCGAAGCTTATTTACAATTGCCAGTTGCTGAAGAGTCCAAGGAATTGCTAACAATTAACACTCACAAAGGACTTTATCGATTCAACCGTCTGCCGTTTGGCGTAAAGACAGCGCCAGCCATCTTCCAACAAGTGATGGATACGATGCTCACGGATATTCCCGGTGCGGCTGCCTACCTAGACGACATTATAGTCATGGGTCACAATGCAGAGGATCTGGAACAGAAGCTGGACCAAACTCTTACTCGTTTGAGTGAATATGGCTTCCGACTTCGCGCCGACAAATGCAGCTTTGGAATGTCCAGCATCAAATACCTTGGATTCATTGTGGACAAAGATGGCCGACGACCTGACCCAGCCAACGTAGAAGCCATACAGAGGATGCCGCCTCCAACGGATGTGTCAACTCTACGGTCTTTCCTGGGGTTGGTCAGCCACTACAGTTCCTTCCTCCCGGAACTCCATCGAGTCCGAACACCAATGAACCGGTTGCTCATGAAGGATGTCAAGTGGGAGTGGTCAAGAGAATGTCAGCAATCTTTTGATCGCATCAAAGCCCTGTTGACTTCAGACCTCTTGCTTACGCACTACGATCCGACGCTACCACTTGTCGTGGCCGCAGATGCATCCAACTATGGAATCGGTGCTGTGATATCACATACGTTTCCAGATGGAAAGGAAAAGGCAATCGCGCACGCAGCAAGGTCGCTTACACCCCTGAGCGAAACTACAGCCAGATCGAGAAGGAGGCCCTCGCCATAATCTTTGCGGTGAGAAAGTTTCACAAAATGTTATACGGGCGACATTTTTCGTTGTTGACAGATCACAAACCTATTTTTGTAGTACTAGGTTCTGTCGCGGAAGAACCCGATTCCCCGAAAATACCGTTTCATTTGCCTTTGGAAAGACCTATCTCATTCTGTTCAAAGTGACCATAGTCGGCACGGTCATGTGCCACTCCGCCTACACACTCGTACTTTTAATTGGGACATCACTGTACTGTCTGGATCTTTGTCTGGTCCACTTCTGTCCTTGTTTTCTGATTGGTCACAAACCCTTTAAATATGATCTAGTTTGTGACCGTGTTGTCTTCGGACTGAGTGACATAAAAGAGCTCTGTCCGGAGGCCAGTCTTTTCCCCGTGTTTCTGCGTTAGCCTCAGGCGGGTAGATACGAATTAGTCGTGCTTACTTCGTAGTCAGTTGTTCATTACCGTTGAACGTCGTTCCGTTATCTACCGTTTCACTAACCGTTATTGTTGTCTGTTTACGCGCTCGTAGGCCGTAGATCCAGTCACAACAGGCTCAAAGAAAGGAATCCCGGTTTATACGGCCAATCGCTTGCAAAGATGGGCAACAATGCTTCTTGCCTACGACTTCACGATACAGTACCGTTCCACAACCAGCTTCGGTCAAGCTGACGCCTTATCCAGACTCATCGGATCACAGGCACCGAACGACGAGGACAGTAATCGCAGCGGTCAATATTGAACCTGATGTACACCTCATCCTCAGCGAGGCTGTCCGAGCACTTCCAGTGACAGCAGAGATGATCAAGGAGGCGACCAAACTGGACCCAATTTTGAGACAAGTAATGACGTTCATCCGCACAACTTGGCCGCACGCAGACCTCAATGGCGACTTACGGGAATACTTCCACCGTCGAGAAGCGCTTACGATCGTGGACGGATGCGTCATGTTTGCCGACAGAGTAGCAGTCCCGGAAGCTCTCCAACGACAGGTGCTCAAGCAATTCCACAGTGGGCACCCAGGGATCAACCGAATGAAGTCACTTGCGCGCAGCTTTGCCTACTGGCCACGAATGGACAAACAAATTGAGAAACACTGTCAAAACTGCACATCGTGTTGTTTGGCTGCGAAAAAAACCTGAAATGTGAACTGCACACTTGGCCAGCAGCTCAAAGACCCTGGCAAAGGCTCCACATGGATTTTGCTGGACCACTCAATGGACAAACGTATCTGGTTATCGTCGACGCCTACACCAAGTGGCCGGAAGTTCACAACCTACGACAGCCGAATACGGACAGCACTATACAGAAGCTATCGGAACTCTTCAGCTGCTTCGGACTGCCAGAGACGTTGGTCACAGATAACGGATCTCAGTTCACCTCTTCCATCTTTGAAAACTACTGTCAACGGCTAGGCATCCAACACATGCGATCTCCAGTTTACCATCCCCAATCGAACGGACAAGCTGAAAGGTTTGTCGACACCTTGAAGCGAGCGTTGTTGAAGGCCAGAGGAGAAGGTCCCCAAGTCATGTTTTACAGACCTTCTTGACCAATTACCGGACAACCCCAAATCCGAACGTCCCAGATGGCAAGTCGCCGGCAGAATGCATGTTCAATAGAAAACTCAGGACTGTCTTTGATATCATGATCCCGCATTCAAACAGAAGGGGAGGACGCAATGCAGGAATGGAAAGACAGTACAACCAAAGACACGGAGCTCGTGCACGGTACTTCACGATCGGGAGCCGGTCCTTGTACGTATGTTTCAGGGACCGCTGAACTGGAGGAGAGGAATAATCGTCCAACGGAGAGGATCAGTCCTCTATGAAGTGAAAGTCGGCGAAGCCACATGTGTGCGGCACGCAAACCAGATTCGCCGGAACCGCGGAGATGCACTGTGCGACCAGGTAGGACCAACCGCGCAACTCGATATACTGCTGGACGCTTTCGACTTGAAGAAAGAACGACCTACCGAAACCGAACATTCGACAGAACCGACGTTACAGTTCCAAGATGCTGAGCACAAGTATCCCTTGAGGTGGAGACGACGGACGAACAGATGCAGTAAACCGGTCAAACCCATTCAAGTCGATCCTCGGAAGCAGTCCTATGATTGAACCCAACAATCTTCAGGGGGAGGTGTTAGGGAGTCCATTTTTCGTCCAAAACCGCCTCCGTGCTCGAGAAAAACGATTAATCCAATCAGAATGAGCGGAACTGTCCAGAACGGTCGAGAGGTAACCTTGGTTATTTTTACCTGTCCGACCTTTATTCCGCTATGCTCATTGGTGGCTTAGTGACCCTAACTATTTTTTTCGGTAACTGTCCTTCTATTTTCTGATTCGAGAATGTTTTTAGGTCACTACGCACCATATAAATACCTTGTATTTTTCGCCTTGTCGCACACGTTTTTGGGACGGAACAAAGCTGTTTTTGCACGCGTCTTTTGGCTTGTCTTGGGAGCAAATTACGGGGACAGTCGCGGTATTTTCGGGACCGAGATTTTCCGTGTTAATTATTACCAGGAGGAGAATCCGATTTTTGTCAAGCGTACTGCTACATCGATGACGAACCAGCAAATACTTTCGAGGGATTACAAGATTTGTAAACGTTTTCACCTGTTTCCAATCGCAGTTAACTTTTGATTATCACTTACGTTGAGTGCTGAACTTGTAATACGTGAATAGAACAATCAATATTAAACAAGGCCTTATGACCTCTTTTTTATAGGGTCACATTACGTGATGACAATGTTCACCATTCGCGTTAACAATCAGGAAGTCTTAAAGGCATTCATGAAATAGTGCTTTGAATTTACGGCTGGAAACAACAGCTGCAACCGATAAAATTTCGAACTTAGGATGGTTTTTTTACCCAGAACCGTTCACTGAAAATGTGGGCGAACAATTAGTTCTAACGGTGTTTACTTGCAATGAACGTTTAAGCACAGTGTATGTGCAGTGATCGCAGGTTACGGATTATCATTTCGCAAACGACAGCACGTCATGTCCACCGGTTGTAATGACAGGATTATAGCGAATCAAGTGTGCCTGCTTACTTTGCTACCGTTGGTCCGACAAGCGTCAGACATGAGAGCCTTATGCGACTCAAGCATCAGGAGAACGTGGGACGGTTGGCAACTATTTGTCTCACGTCCTCCAACAAACTAACTTACACATTGCTATCTAGAAGATTGCTTGTAACCCGAAACACATGGAGGGTTTAACTGTGTCCACAGTCCCAGATATTTTATTTCTATTACGTCGAGGTTAGCATTGGGCCAGAGCCAATTCATTACTTGCCATTGGTCCCCTGGGTTCAGTGACTTGAAAATTTGTGGTTTAATTGGACAGTAAACTATTGTGTTGAGTCTTGAACATTTAATCAGAATTAAAACAAGGGTGTACGCTAGCAGACAGAAATGTAACTGAATTAGCCATTTGCAGGGAAAGGAATGAGCACTCTGGCGCTGAGTAATTGCAGTTTACGACATAATTGTAACTGTATCTGAATTCTCGTCAAATCTAGGTCGTAGAGGGTTTGAAAATGTAATACCACCTTGTCAATAGTGTAAGATTTCCTTTTATGACGCACCCGACTGCCCTTATCGTATTGTATTCGCATTCTTAAAGGTATGCCGCAGAAACAGATTCCATTTCTGCACACAACGGCCCTATTGACCATGATTATAATAAACGAAAATCAATTGGAATGCTTGCGTCGACACTCTGTCTGTCTGCTTAGAATTTTTAATGCCCCGTAAGTCAGGTTAACTAGCACAACTCTAGCATACCGTATCACGCACCTGGTCTGAGCTAACCGATTGTCTATACTAGTTTAAGTACACTCCCTCAGATCACGTGGTCCGTTTACACAGTGTCGTCGGTAGAACCTTCCACAAACTCTAAGACCTGTTATACGAACTGTATTGCTGTTCTGTTGATTGGTGGGTCATGCGGTACCATTGTGCGCTCTCACACGAGGGTGCGCGATAGGTGCACGCAATTCAGACAGCATTTCATATTTAATAAAATATACTGTGCTTTCCATTGTTTTCAGTGCGTTTTCCTTCGTGTTTTATTCTAGGCTCCATACAGGATGACTGTCCATCTAATCACTACGTCAGTTTTCCACATCGTTACTTCTTGTATTTTCTGAACAGTTGAAAAGTAATCTGTGAGTCCGAGACAGAAGCGTCCTATTCTACTCGTACTGGTGAACAGTACTCGTCAAAAGCGACAGTTCGGCAGTTTTTAATCTCTTAACCACAGCACATCTGAATCCGCCTGCCACTATTGATAGGGATGAAATAATTCTGTTGCAATTGACAACAACTATCTCTTTCCCGTAAGTGCTAAGTGATGACCAGTAAGTCCGTTGACGTACATATAAGCATTTTCTTTAAAGGCGCATCTGGAGACGTGCAGTCTGGCAGTGATTTGTAAATAAAACATTCGTTACTTTCGGTGGCTATAATGAACTACTGCTCCCACATGACTCGAAGTTGAATCATTCGTGGATAGTTTGTTGATTCTTGAGTACCAGTAGTAGTGAATCAACGAAAGTAATTAGTTAACTGGCTGTTATCACTCTACCCAAACTTGAGTAATATGTATGACTTTCGGATATTTCCAAAGTGATCGGCATTGAGATATGAATGGTTTACCACAATAAGGAACCGGTAAGGTGATCACAGATGGAATTAACCACAACTTTATTACTTGCTTCCCGTTTTCGGACCAGGATGGGTGCTTAATCACTGAATACATTTTTGAGTCCTTTCTAGATTCAGTAGTTTGATCCTGTTCGCAACTGTTTCAGTTTTACGCAAACAGCGCCATACCAGTCAGCGTCGCGGATTCTGGCAGTCAGTCGATCCGGCAAATGCACGTCCAGTTTATCACCGGATTTATAGCAGGTTGCTTGCATTTGCAATTTCAAGACGAACTCATGGAAGATTCTGCTTGTCAGTGCTCTCGGGACATGTAGCAGAAAACATGCGCAAAATGGTGGTAACAATTAATTGAGCAGTGCTTTGCTTAAGGTGCCGGAGGATCTCAAGATTGGTGATACTAGGTTTGTTTATTACGACACTTACACATCCTTCTTAGACACCCTAGTCGAAGAGTTGGTTCAGATCATAAGACGAATGCTAGCCGGTACATGCGTCATTCGTCGACCCAGTTAGCCCATTTTGCTTGGGCAATCGGGCTAGCAACCAAAATTAAGATGCACGATTATGCTAAGAATGATGGAGAAAGATAAACAAGCTCATTTGACAGTTGATCAGCGGTCGGCTAGGTGCATCATACCTAGCGCTTTGACCGACAAACAGTAGATCTCGGCTCACATAGAAGCATTATTTAAAAATATGAAGAAGTATGACTCACTCAAATTGAAAATAAAAGGCGCTAGCCATACTAGACATCTTGCATCTCGAAAATAGTCTCAGGAATAACTGAGACTTTGTCTACAACAGAACCACGACATTCCTCATTTTAACCACTCTTGCTAGCCGTGACCACAAGGATAATAGCAATGAGCTCATAACACATTGATTTCTTCGTCACAGCTATCTGACCCTAAGTAATTCCAGATCGGCGTTCTTCTGTGCGTAATACAAGTGCGTCTTCAAATTTTGTCAGTGTCAAAAACGTACGGGTTCACTCGACAAAACTTATATTTCGGACACTCAGCAACCTACTGACAGTCAGTCAGTGCCGACGGCGTTTATATTACACCAACTGTTTGCAAAACCATGCACTTATTTACGTTATAATCGAAAAAGTCTTATATCTAACCCATTTGCATCCGTAACGGGTAGAGCTAACTGTATTTTGACATTTATACTATTAAAAACGTGGCCATTTTTCTGATGAAAATTGAAAAACCACCACCGGAACGGAAAATTTCCAATTAAAAATGGCGCATACCAAACTCGGGGAGCAAGGGGATCAAAAGTTAGCTCTGTGTATATAGGTCATGGTTGCCGGTTTATCCATCCCAAGTAGTTCAGATTGCATTTCAACCAGTAGTTATAAAAAATTTTGGAATAATATTTGAAAAAATTCCAGACATTTTGCCTACGCTAATATGCGTTTAGCGTAAGCTTCGGGAAATGGGCGAACCTCTTCTGTATTTATCCCATCCGTTCCATTATTTCGAATTTAACGTATACCAATTTAAGAGACATCTTCAAAGCCGCCGTATGGCTCACTAAGCATAAGTTAATCCAGTCCGAAAAGTAACCTGACTCATTAATTCGCACGATTTATCGCGCAATCAACTTTCAATAAGTTGACATTGTTTATGTTACGAACGCTTATTGGGTTCATGCAGCACGTACTCATTTCACCTTTCGTATGAGAATGTCTGAATGTTTATCATCAGCACGGGTGGCAACGTGTAGATATGTGACTGTTTATATTCCGCCGTTGCGCATAAACGTGCATGTGGTCAAAAGAGTTACCAAGAGAGCATTGATAACTCACAAGCATGATAAGATGGCAGTCTGCAAGGTATAGTAAATTCGAGCAAAAACTGTCTACGTGATACTCATCGAACTATCAGACAACTAAACAAACGTCTTCACCCTACTCAACAAACATCCATTTTTATTGTATACTTGTATTGTACTGTATTGTATACATTTTATACATTATATTGTATATATATATTTTTTAGTTCAGTGAGTCAACTGTGGACAGAGTAGGGTTACATCTTTTCTGCGGAATGTCACATTCGTACCACTCAAGTTGGATGTAGGGAAATACTGCTTTGTCCGTGGAATCGATAGAGGCTTGGGGCACTTAGCAAGTAAAATGTTTACGTACAAATTAATGTTGATTACCGATGATTAGTAGGGGATTTGTTTGGTGCGTACTGAATATCACGCACATTTGTCTGCTAACTGGGTATGAAAGTTACGCTCATATGTTAATGAAATACGGTTCATATTGTAGTTGACGTGATTGAAAATTACTACTCAATATCGTAGTTAGTTAATTAGTGATAACAATATTTAAGACATTTTTTGTCACTACCAGTCATATACCTAGTTTAAATTTGTGAGGTGTAGCGAGCAATAAATGTACCGTATAACTAAAAAGGCTCTGCACAAAGGATTTAATGCCGCTGAAGTTTTCGAAGCGTACCAGAGCTTTAGAACCAGATCTGACGTTGACGAAATTAAAAAACTGATCATGTAGTTTTCAAGACCGAACTGTTTTGTGAATATCAGTGACTATCATGCATTCCGCTTTCAAGAACGTTTTGTTAAATTGTTCTGGTTTAGCTTTATTCCATTGGCTGATTGGGCGTGACTGTTTTGTTTACTGGTAACTACTAGATATAACAGCGATCTTTACACAGTAACCCGGACTTCGAACAATGTAGGAAGACGCTTTCTGACATACTAGAGCCAACGGATAGCTGCTTACGTTGCTTTTAACGGGTCACCTATGTAATTGCTCACGCATCGCGCATTCCAGTTGTCCGGAGACGCTGGGATGGGACACATCAACGCTTTTTTTCGACAATGGGGGGTTACTGCAGATACGGCGCCGGAGGTGAGGCCAACAGTGAGCGAGTAGCTCACGAGGTCGATGACTTCTGCTCGAAGTGTGAATCACTGTTAGAGCAGTAACGAAATTTCCCAAAGAATTCATGCAATTTCTAATAACTGTCGGATTATTTCGCACACTAACGACCCTCGGATTCCCAGTAATTTGTGCGTCGGGTAACTTCCACAAAAAATTAATTTTGCATGTTGCTTTTCATCTCCTGTAAAAGAATAGCAATGAATACCCACTTTCTCATGAATCTATTTATTCTAAATTACGAGCAATTGTTGTGTTGACCTTGCAGTTCTGCCAGTCCTACAACTCTCTATTTGATAATTCTGCGTTTTAACTCTAAAGCACTAAAATATTTATTGTGCCCAAATGGGATCTTTATTCTGGCGTTTTACTTATTCTAAACCATACCTATAATCAATGCTGGAGTGCCCCACTCGTGATAATTTGGATAAACCAATTAAGCGGTGCCCCGTACACGCGCCAGCAGCTCAGTACAATAAAACCAATTAAATAAAGCACTATGAAGGCTTGGGCCATTACATCCGCATTCGTATGAGGAATGTAACACACAACAAACTTGATGTACATCAACAAAATGCGTCAAAAAAGCCTCAAGCACTATAACTCATAAGTAAATGATAAGTTTTCTGTTGGTTATCATTGCAACTACGAAACTTCTTAAGGCAACTGGAGTCATTGTCATTATCAACTGTCGTATTACTTACTTCTGTCAACACGAACAGCTTTCCAAAACCTTCAGTTGTGCGACCAGTCACGCACTCAGTGTCTGTCTTCTTTAGTACAGCGTGAAGTCTCATTGCACTTGACCCAAACACTAAGGAGTGCATCGCCTAGATCACATTAAATAACCACAGTAAATCCAAACGAAGTTTGTAAAAGTTGCCCTGATGAGAAAAGTGCGAGATTTCGTGGTGTTTTATGAAGGCTGTGTCCTAGTTAATGAAGTAGATATAACGCATAACTGTCAGGACAAACCTAAAGGGGACATACATCCGAATCAATCAATACAGCATTCATTTATTAACACTTAACGAAGCACACCAAAATCGGTATCAACAGGAGTGTTACAAGAATTCCTACTGAAGCCTGCTAAAAATTACACCAATACATATTTTGAGGGTGACGTTTGAAAATAGCGTATCTTAGGTAACACAGAGAAGGAAATGGGGATATACCTGGACATGCTTAAAACGGACATTAAACTGCTGCAATTATTGAAAACTTCATCCTTCATTATCTATCAAATATTCATAAGAAGTGAAACGTAAAGACTGTTGACCTGATGCAATAGTCCAGGCGTTAGTTCTGTACTATATATTGCATGGTTTAATTACTATGACTGATATGCAAGAAACGCTTCACAACAAACTCATGTAGGACTGTTAACTACTTCAATCGATAAAACATTCATAAGATAACCCTCACTGAATGAGAACAATGAATCCACCTGAAAGCGGTTCAGCAACCGAGTGTTATCGAAATTGTCCCCAGTCAAAATAAAGGACACGAGACTGAAAGTATGCATACATGAAACTATACGTATTCATAACTATACACAGCTATTATCAGTTTGGACAGTACACTGAAAAGTTCGCCACAGTGAACGCAAAAAAATAACCATACATAACCTTTGAGGAGGAAGTGTAAAATAGTTAAATACATTGCAGTTTAACTAAACAGAGATCATTCAAGTTACTAATACATATGAAGTTTAAACTTTGGTTAACTAAGGAATATGCGATCTTACTCAAGATACGAAACGTTTGAGGGTGTAAAAATCAACAGCGAATAATTTCGAAGAAAATTTCCCAAAGATTGCCTCCTCGTAATGTAATGGCTTGGAGTAGTGCATACTAAGGGTGTGCGATCGCATTTCCACATAATGACCTGAGAGAAAGGTGTTTTCAAAATGAACACGTTTTTATCACTTCACAGTGTGGAAGCACATTTGAACAGGTCATAAATGCAGTTCATTTTGCAATGTCAGGCTTTGACTACTGCTTAAAGTTCCTCTGCCAAGCTTGCTCTCCTGAAGATTAGAGTCTACGTACGTCTATTAGTGCGATCTTTTCACATAACTCCGCAAGTGATGTGAAACCATATAGGATTTCCAACATATATAACTAACAAATTATTGTCCGGACGATTTCCAAGTAGGCCGTATGTCATACTGCGAAACCACTTGAAGTTTACTGTAATCAAATGAATCGATTGATGTCATAGAACTCACGGTGATAGTACCTGTAAAATGACCCTTAGTACTACTTCAAAGCGGGCTTAACCCTGATCTGACGTTAGCGTATCCATCACAATCAAAACGTGGTGCAAATTTCCTATAAAACTGAATGATTTACTCCGTTTCTAATAAGACTGAGAAGGCATTCAGGATGGTGGCAATACTTAGCACTTCAACGTCTACATAACATTGCAGTATGTGATCTATCTTCTGTTAGTGCCCTTACATATGACTGAACCAGAAGAAGTATGTCTGTCGACCGCAGTCAGCTGCATCCTCACTGAACTAATCATTTGACTTGCTTAGTAGTTCGCTGAGATGTTCCCTAAAGGTTGCGGTGCATATGTATTGATGCAGCTTATCCAAATCAGTGGTACGAAGTGGTTGGACGATGTGCTTTCTGAATCAACATCGATATTTAAAAGTAATCGAAAGATCGAATGAAAGCCACGCACATGCTCTGTAGTCCTCAAATTGAAAAGAGAGAATCACGTCTTAATTTTAAATTATGAATTTGTCCGATTCAACCGTCAGTCAACCCCACATCTGGCGAAACTGTTGGAGTGAAGCATGTAATATTAAGCGCGTAAACCGGCTTACACCTTATTAGTGGGGCCTCTTGTTAGATTGCATAACATTTGTTAGAAAATTGTACTAACTCCCGTTTATTTCACTTTCATTGCAATTTTTGTACGTATAAAAATGAATTATGATTGTATTTGTTAGTTGAAGGATACTTGTACATTAAAAGGAACGTTTATGCACCTCGCTTTGGTCAGACACCCTAAGTCATAGGCTTACCTATCTTATGTGTTAAAATGACCAAACTACGATGAAGCACGTGTTAATCCTCTTATTTAACACTGTTCAATTCAGCTCACCGTATTCGTGTTGGGTTACTTCATTGGCTCACATCATAATGATTACCTGCAGGCAAATGAACCCTCTGCAATCCTGAACAGACCATGTAACTGTCGACTGATCATCATCTAAACAGATACTGGATCCCATACGATGTTCAGCATGACCAACTGTCTTCCGCCTGTGTGAACTCACGCGGGCTCACTTTTCTGTTAGAGAGATTTTGCAGAGATCGGACTTGTAA
This sequence comes from Paragonimus kellicotti, assembly GCA_014220965.1. Taxonomy (NCBI): domain Eukaryota; kingdom Metazoa; phylum Platyhelminthes; class Trematoda; order Plagiorchiida; family Troglotrematidae; genus Paragonimus; species Paragonimus kellicotti. Next base: position 31,832 of record LOND01003279.1, on the reverse strand, counting down.
GGAGACATCCTAAGCTTTGAGGTTGGGTACTAGGACAGGCACTCTCATCTACCCAGTCGAAAGTGGATTTATTTAGAGTGGTTAACACCTATTAGGTAGACGTGTCTTTTAGACTTATGTATGATTTGCAATGCGTTGTGGTCAGCATGTGTAACCCATTCAGACCACCGAGGTTACCCATTTGTAGTCAACTAAGACAACATGGTCAGAAACCGTCATAATGCCCCTGCGTTGAAAAATGATCTGTCAAAAATGTTGACAGGTGCTTTCTCACCAGTAATACTTAGTCATATTCAGATGACTGACTTATATCCTGACGTGTCTGGTAGCCACTGAACATCTGTTATCTGGAACAAGCTCGTAATCATCATGTCTCCCGTTAACACAACCGTCTTTTCTAACGTATTTTAAGGGTGTAGACGTTCAATAATTATCCAGGGACCGGGTAGTTTTCCCATTGTTACTATGTCAATGTCCCTCTCTTTTGATTTTTAATTACTTGCATGCAGCGTTGAGTATCAGGGTAGTTGGTACCGCTTGTCAAACTTGTATGTGCCCACATAGGCGCAGTTTACCATAGAAATAGCACTGTGTACAGTTAGGTCAATTGATGCGAACGCAGATTAAACTGATAGAGAACTGCAATGATGAGGGAGATAACAATTCAAAACCTGTACCAAGTTCAGCACATTTAATGAACTTCCGAATACTAGTCACGACGTATCACAATTTGTAGTTGTTGACCTGGAAATTTAGCCGCTCTCTAAGTCATCCAACCTATTTTACCGAGATCAGTGAAACCAACAGACTGGCAAACGCGATTAAAATTGCAACGAGTTTGTTTGTTGTAACATCGTATTCCAGTGTGCACATTTACGAAAGTAAATTCCTTCCGCCCTCATCTTCATGAGGTACCGTTATTTTGTTTTCAATACAATTTACCCGTATGAACATCAAAATGTTATGCAGTTTTAAAACGTTAGACTTGCAACGTTCTTTTTAACATTATCCTATTGCTACTCAGACTACTGGTTGTAAAGTGAGACACATTGTACGTTCTTGGAATATTGTGACAAGCCAGCCTTGAAATAGACATTCCAATATACATCCGCGTCACATACCCTAATCAGCTGTATACTCGTGATTGGTGTGAACGCAAAATAAAAGTTCTTAAACGTATTCAACAATTAAATACGTCTGAATCGTAAATAATACTCGGTGGTGGCCCAGTAATAGGGGAAGACTAATATGGTAATTGGGCGCAGATTGCAGACAGCAGGTCAATACAACACGATTCAGAATTTGTAAATTATGAGTGGCAGTCGCGATAACTGAAGACGATTCAGTATAAGCTAGGTGATCTCTGGTTAGTAAATGCGTTACGTTAGCGGTCGCAATTTTTCAACGGGAAAATAGTTAACAAATATATTGATACTGGTTAAAATGTCCTCATCTTCATTTCTTCGGTTTTTTAAAACAACTGGTTCCCTTCAAGTTCCCATAGTTATAATGAACTCGCTTACCTGCCGCTCTGTTTATATTTCCCTTCAAACCACATGTGTGCGTGGTTAAATGTTTCAGGTTAGCGGATAGCATGATTAAACAAAATGTCAACATTTTGCAACATGTCCTCGATTGTTTGATTGAGTGGATGGTTGGAAATCAAATTCTTTAGTGTGCTTGTGTGTTCCGATTGTACAAAGTGTTAGACCGAAAAACATCCCATGGTTCATGTCCATTGTTTATCTGTTTTTGTTTGCGAGATTCTTACATTCCTATCAAAAATGGTGGCATAAAAGATGTGCTGGAATCTGTGATCGGTAATAAATAAGTATCAAAGCGAATCGGTGAACATTCTACGGTCCGCAATGTTCTAACGATTCAACCAATCAAAGAAAAGTCATTCATCATTGGGTACTTTATGCATTGCACTTGCATATATAGGTGCAAGATAAATGTATATTCCAAAGGTGACTGGGAATCGCATAACTGCTGTTGAAATTCGCATACACGGTACGTACCCCTGTTATATGTCATTAAATATAGTATGTAACTTTTGGTGACAGTACTCATTATAATCTATGATCCTTGTAGTCCATGGAAGTTTTTCTCATCGCTTCTTGTTTTAATGGTCCATTTGCTTTCAGATTCCAATTGAGCAACTTTTTTTTCATTTATAACCCAGTTCTGGCCATTTAGCTCACATAGGCATTCTATGAACACGAGCAAACTGGGTGTCGGTATCTCAGGTAATGAAGTTAGGCAACCTCATTTTTAGTTCACTTGCACTCTTCACATCCTAAAAACACATTTTGAAATTATACGTAAACAGACAATGATTTTCTGCTCAACTTGCGAAGCTTTAAACCGGTTCATACAAAGTCGACGCTAGAACTGCAAAAGTGCGACTTATATTTGATTGCGTTTCTTCAAACTACTCGTACGCTTCTTCTTGTACGCACGTCGATCGATTCACTAATTATGCATTGTGTTCTACCTCATAGGAGAAATTTTCAGTCCAGATCCCATCAACTGGTCAGCCCAAGCGATGGCTTGCTAGAATTCAGTTTTTTGATTGCCCGAGTGTTTGCTTATGCTTGGTCGGTCGTGCTTAACTATAAGACAGTGGTGCGGTAAACAAGGCTACCTCATGAAGGCTTGACAGGAGTTTTGATCCCGGTCGAAACATGGATATTTAGTATTGGCAGACTCGGATGTAGCGCTCCTTTTCAAAAGGGAGTGAATCAAATCCATGGGACTGAACTCACTTATGACTGATGCCCACCATTTTTTAGTCAAACTCTCTTACTACTTATCGGGCTTCCAATGTGTTGAATGAATTTTAACCGAACCCATTCTACTTGCCTTTGAACGTACTGCATAACTTCGAATCATGTGGCTATGGGGGTCGGACGGAGCTTCCCTCCTAATGACGTGTTTAATTAAGCTACTGACATAGTTTCAGAGTTATACAGAGTAATGTTTGAATCATAAATAGTTAATGCACTTTCTAAACGAACAGTTATTAGCAGTCAGTCGGGTGACCAAATGTGATAGCATTCCAGTTGATGGGTAAGTGAACCGTTGGTCTCACTGCCACCTGCGAGTCCTGCAAAATAGGAAATCAGCGTCGCCAAGATTTTCTGGTGATCAAACATTCGAGGGCAACAAGCAGTGGTACGTCGAAGGCGTAATCAGTTCACGGTTGACAATCCGACTTCCCGTAACTTTATACTGACTCTACAACAAGTGAGCCCTCCCTACAGGAAACGTTTACTGGTCTCAACGACTTACGGACCTTTGGACAGCCCATCGTCATAATAAGACTCGAGCTTTCCTGAATCACTAGCAACCATGAACAACTTCGTTACCTTGTGGATAATACTGCTCCTGGAAAGGCTTTGGTGTACTTTCAGTGTGACCTCTCGGACATGCCAGGCCACTAAATGATTTTGTCGTCCGTTAGGAAAGTTAGTTCAGTGTTAGTAGTGAGTAAATTGATAAACCTTGAAAGTAAACAGTCCAACTAACCGCACTCCAAATTCAGTTAAGGAGGGAATGAATTGACGAACATGTGACCTTTCCCTTCGGGCGAACTCACCAAACAACGGTACGCTCGTTACCACTTGAATCCCCAATTCGATTTTCCGCAGGCGGGCCACAGTAGGCTAGGTAGAAGTTGCAACCGCAGCCTGACAGTTGTTATCTCGACCCATAACAACCTTCGGCTAAGCAACAATCGTATTAAATTGCACTGGCCTCTCTGAACCAGTCGTGGACTCAGACTGATGATATTGCCGTCAAATATTCTTTAAGTATTAATAGACAATCAGTCATACTAGAATGTTTGTCAGGAAAGCTGTCTCCATTTAGATTTTACTGACCCCACTTGACAATTACCACATTTGGCGATAACACTTTGATGGTAACGTACATGTCGCTTTAGAGTGCTTGTGGCCAGAATCTTAAAAAGTGCAGTATGTGTCAAACCAATCTGGTGGGCTTACTACGGTTCAAAAGTGGATGCGGCCGTGTCTTTTTGAAACTACTCGAACTGAGTGCAACTAATTCTACAGATATCAAACATTCTGTTACTAAAACTGGTTTGTAATGCTGCACAACTAGTCTCGTCTTCACGAAATACTAAGCTGCCGTCGATCAAAGGGAAACTTCTAACTTCTTCTCCGTCGTTGTGCCTATTGGCATTCGTGCGGTTTCTGAAACTGGTAAGTTGGTAAAACAGAAAGGAAGCATGAACCTGAGGGCACGACGCATGAGTTAAATGACTGAGTTACATTAATAAACTCGCTAGCATGCTACATTCAACACGCATGAACAGCAGAGCCTTATACTGCAAGACGCACTGAGTCATTTTACACGGTAAGTATTCCACTACCATTTACTCTCTGTATGAAAGTTTATGTTCCATAAATTTCGAAGTGTTCCAAAGGTCCAGTGATCTGTCTTTGTTGATCGGCTGTGCACATTCAAAAATATTCAGTTGTGGGTTTAGCTGAGACTGTCACCCATGTGAATACCTTCTTTATCAAACCAGTCACAACGTTTTTCACCATATCGGCCATACCAGTCGCTTTTATGAATGAAGGAAATGAATGAGATATTTATATTGTATTTTTTCCACTGGCCACCCTACTGAACTGATTTACACCATGCTGAGATAATGGTGTATAACGTGATGACCTATGAACAGCTGAAAACGTTGCAGGCAGGTTTAACGATGTCCGCAGGTACGTGTAACACATGCTTTGGCCCTCAGCGTGCTCAGGATTAGAAAAGGTCCGTACTTGTACTCCTTCGTTGGTGTATCGTCTTAGAGTAGGTGAATATTCTTCTCTCTCAGGTTAGTCGTATGGTTGGTGAAGAAACAATGAGCGAAACGAACAGCAACTGCATTTCAAAGACCGTAGAAACGTTTGTTGTCCTGACACACCTGTGACAACGGAGTGAGATAAACTTATGTAATGTAAAGGGGGTGCCTAGTAAATCTGTGTGCTCCAGCCTCCTCTAGGGTGGTGAACTCTGGAACACTTGAAAAGTAGACGCTGAGCGGTTTTTCTAGTAGTGGCTGTTGCTGTTCATTGTCTGATATAACCCTCATTTGGGCAGTAAGTATGTTAAAAGACGGGGTCTTTGGGATGGCGATATGATAATCCTCTTACATGAAACAGTTTTGTGTCAACAATTCATTTTCATTCGGACGTTCGTTTTGTGTGCCACTCAACCGCTTTCCTTTGCAACCTTACTGCGGAACCCTGGAACGTCTAGAAAAAGCCACCCGGCGGCTAATGAGTAACTAAACATAAACATATGAAATAACTGGTGCTGACTTTTACCTTCGTTAAGTAAACGCTTTCCCTCCGAGTTGGGACTCAATGATTCGCAACACCAAAGGTTAAGAGTGCTCTCAGATACGGCACAACGTCGATGCCACAAGAGTTCGCGTGGGGAATTCACCATGGGTTAAGTACAATAACCGTTTTTCCTCCTCTCAATTTGCTTCATGCTGTACAGTACCATGGCCATGCTATGAACCGTTTCGTAGAGTACATTAATCCTGGATTGAAAGCAGTACCCACGTATAATGGTCCTGACAGCCGTTGAGTTTGGTGATAGCAACTGAAATAACAACAGCAACAAGATGAAAATAAATATGACGGACAGGTAACAATAATCCGGATGCAAGCACGTCAATGTATGCAATACACTGTCACTTTCAGAAGCATTTCCGACGGGTTGTGTTAATTACCGAGCTTTTCCTAACTTAGTAGGAAGCACCTTGTGATTTTACTGAACGGAGCGATTATGATTTTTTGGGACCATAGCATCGTCCGTACGATCTACCAATTTTACCAACTCTCAGTGGCTGAAGCGAACAACTTACAATGCAGTTCATGCTTTCTGGCTAAATGGAGTAGGTAGTCCGGCCGGCTTAGGCTGCACAGTTTTGTTGCCACGGTGTGACGTTCATCAGATGAACGTTGAGTAACACATTCAATTTCCATGGTTACAAAATGACAAAACGGATACTGCTCGTATGAAACAACGGTACTAGTGAAACAATGAGTAAGGCTGAAACCCCGCTTGTTTTTCGTATCCTTGGGGAAGTTCTACAAGTGAACCGAAACCGGACGAAAAGTTACGAACAGAAACGGCAAACGTGCACGACCGCAACAAAAGGTGTATCTAAACAAATGAACGTAGAACACAATATAGTCAGCCGGAGTTTGGACAACAAGTTAATCAGACAAGAAGCGGACTAGGAGGCATTTCGCCATTGTTTGGAGAAGTCCGTACACTTGGTTTGTGGTCATCTCGAACTACGGCTTCGCACAAACAGTCAACCAGCTAGCCACAGACGAACCGATGTAAAGGACGGCGTGCATGTACTTACTATTTTCATGCAACACTGATGCGAGTGGTTTGCGTCTCAATTCGTTTGGCGAGGCTAAGCCCAAACACATTACAAACATTTCTCTCAAATGGCGTCAGTGATCTGCCAAGAATGAGCAATATTTGAGACTTCACCTGGATCACAAGGCTTCACTGTCCACAAGGACATCGTACGTGAAATATGATAAATTAATCGTAGGTGAAGCGACCAACAGCTTCAAGTGACCAGTCCACAACATTTCACATGTGTGAACCAACCCAACCATGTAGCAACACTACACTTTGAAGGTGGTTGATGTATCCTACAACAGTCAACTCAATATCCTAATTCGTCCCATGTTGTCTGCGCATAATCCATAGAAGCACTAAGTCACGTAGTGTAGTCTGCAGTATCGTGTCAGGAATAGAACTAGCTTATTGGTAGATTGTAGAGCTGTACTGTGGTAAATTGAAGGGTAAGACAGCGAGTAAACCCTCATCGTAGCAAAGACACGAGTTGCAGAACGTCAATAACGTGCCAGTATAAGCAAGTTAAGGATTAATCGTCCAACCGATAATAGTCAAATGATCCAGCATAACCAGACGTGAGTACAGGCAAGACACATTAAAGCATCAGGAATGGCGAATCATGCAACTATTTGCACGATAAAAACAAGCAAAGCCGTCTTCTGCGTACTCAAACATTTTCAGTATCGGTTATCCAGTCACCCATTAGAAGGCTCAAGTGACCCTGTTGTGTTGGTGTTTGAACGCAGTCAGTATTTATTCACACAGTCAAAAACAGCGGTACAGAGGATACTGGACTCACGAAATGCATAAAACTATATTCAGACATTTACGAGCGGTAACGTCATTTTTAAGTGTTTGCATGATGCGCCGTTAAGGGATGGAGACTCGACTAATCCGAACAAAGCTTGAATTCAAGCGCCCGTTTGGAGCACTGGCAGCAATGACACGTACACAGTAGCCCCTTCCATAATATCATTTACCACCCAATCCAGGGAGGGTTGTGAAATGTGGCATCTTGAGCGAACACCACTCAAAATAGAGAACTTCCAACGTTATGCTGTGAACTCAACAAGTGAACAAAATTTTCCGGGACTTCAACTGGGAGGCGGTTTACGGGAATACAGCGAACAACCGAGTCACTAAGGTCCTTAGATCCAACAATACTACTACAGTTGTTCGGGTACATGGGTGAATTTTGACATAACCGCTCTCGAATTTCAAGAGACGTTTTGATTTACACGGATTACTTTTCGATTTTGGCAAGCGCTGCGCTTGTCGGTTCATAGGTTGTTAAAATGGGAAGAATGGTCTTTGTTTGTACTTTCCTGTCTGCGCGTTGGCCGGAGAAAGTTTTTTTGGACGATTTGTAGGTGGGAAGAAAGTGGCTGGAAGTAAATAAAAAGGAGTCTCAATGAAGATGCTGATTGCAGTCGTATAAGCAACAGACGCTGGGATACACTGAATCAACATTCCGTCAGATATAGGCATTTGATGATTTATGGGACTGGGTTAGAATGGTGAATGAGAAACATGTAATGCAAATTGTCTCTCACGTATGCGTAATGGATTTCAACGTAATCAGACCTTAACAGTCGAACGGCTGTTTTCAAAAGTAACCTATCTATTCCATAGCTCAGTTTCAGTAAGTGACCCTTTAAACATTCATTCCTGCTTAGTTGGAGAAGATGTGTCAGTGGGTGACTCCATGTGTGCAAAAGCTTGTAGGCATGAATTAAACAGGATAATTTTTTTGACCGGTAGTTCTTTCAGTGACCCGTCGCTGAGTGCTTTGGATAATTATCAAATTTTTAAAGACAGGAACGACAGACTTGTACAAACTGAAAAGGATTTCAGGACAGAAAGCTCTACACACTCTTCCTAACGGGTTCAAGTTCACTGTGTTTTTACAATCAGGACTATGCGATTTGTAATCTACTCAAGTTATCTGCTACTAGGACTCCTAAGTCTTGTTCACATACTGGTACAAATAGCCTTTGCGTCGCTATGGTAGTAGTCAGTTCAGTTTGTTGGCAAAATTGTATAACATTACATTTATTGACACTGAACGTTAAGTTATTTTCAATGGTCTACTGGTTTAGACAGTCCATATATTCCGTGCATTGTAACTCGTCAGAACCTTATTTGATTTGCCTAAAGCAACCTTGGTGATCTGACGATGTTGGATAGCACAAGAACGAAAGGAATGGACAGTAGGGGTACAGAGGTAGATCCTTCCAGAAGGTTGTAATTGTTGGGAAACAACTCTGTTAACTATCCATTTCCCCTGACTGAACAATTGTAAGCCTTAGGTCACGTGGGTAAGCGCCCATCGAGGTCGTGGTTGTGGAGTTTCTATAACAATATATAGTGATCGACCCTGCCAAACGCGTTGAAAGAGTCAAAATAAGTTACATTAGTGATCGAAACTGCGTAGGCAGACTTCCTCCAAAATTCACAAACATTCACTAGATTTCAGCAGCATGAGTATCCCTTACGGAAGCCATGTTGATCCCTGATGATAAACTCAAGATCTGTTACTCTGGTCCGGAGAGAATCTGCCAATAACTTCTGTATAGCGCGGTCGTCGAATTTGTTGGAAATTCCTTCCAAATTCTTCTGGCGCTCGTTTTTGCATTTAACCGCTTTGTTGACAATTTATGCATCTTAAACTTGCTCAATTCACACTTGTTAATTCACTGATCTCGAGGTCACTGAGCAAACTACTTGCTCTGTTGACGTGCATCACGCGAGATGTACCTTCGCTACTCTGTTTGGAGTATCGAAAGAACCTATGACGTAACGTTGTGCATTCGTTTTTAAATACTTGCTCAGTTCTAAACAGTCCATCTGTGCACTTACAACACAATTTTATTGTTCGTACTGACTGCAACAACTGAAGTGTGCGGCCGTTCATTTTGCATATTTTATTGTACACTCAATATTACCATAGAATCTTCGATCTGATCTCGTTTTGAATTATGCAGTCGTCATTTGTTTACGCTTTACTCGAGAACGGTTCAGCCGTAACAACCTTTCAATCACTTTGAAGTCAAATGAAGGCAAAGCTATTGGTCGATAGTTTTACCTGGTCACCTCTGCAATCAGCTTTGAAGTGTACTATCGTGAACTGTTTCCAGACCTCAGTTACACGCCCAGTTAAAAGGAATCGATTAACAAGTACTTGCAATGGTTCTGCTATTTCGGCTGTGGTTTTTTTTTTTTACAAAGACAGAGACTATCAATTCCGGACAGAGAGATTTGTGAGTTAGTAGCTTCCCAGCTTTGATTCTGATTTACGACAGAGTTTCAGGATAATTCAGTTAAGTTGCTTCTTACATGCTGAAAGTCGCTCGCGATCTGCAGTCATGTACACTTACGTACTGTTTATCCATGGCAGCGGTTGTCTCAATATCTATATTGTTAAGTTCGCCGGGGGTTTGAAGTTGCTATAAGCTAACCTTACCCCAAGTGTGCGGAAATTTATATGGCGTATCGTTATCTTTAGCTCTAGAATTTCTATACTTTGCATTTGTTTGGGAACCAAGTCTCAACGTGTTATACCACGTTCCAGTGCCAATCGAGAACGGAATTTAGCGACTCGAAGGTTGATTTATAAACCCTTAGCAAACAGTGTGTATTGTTCAAGTCCGGGAGTGAGTTGGATTTAGTTGAGCCTGTTTTCTTAAGAGTGCATGATCGACTTCTCATAAGTGATCAGTCTTTACAAGTGAAGAATGGTCTTGAGATAATACTGGTTTGTACGTAGTTCATCATCAGTTTGCTTAGCGGTTTACTCCCAATAAGTTGAAACGTTCTTTGTGACATGTGAGCGAGGTTTTGAAATAACGGGAGCCTTCCAGCTTTAGGACAACTTGTAAGCGGGGGTAAGTGCATACGGTCTTTTTATTGTACCCTTCCTGGTTAATTACTCGTTGAAATCCGTTTTCAATCTCTGCTTAACCATCTTGTAAAATTGTTCTTGAAAGTGAGAGTTCTGCTTTTGGTCGGCTGATTTATATATTACATCTGATGTATTTGGTACTCACGTTACTCACGTCTCTATACATCAACGCCACCACCACAACTTTTGTCTTTCTTTAAGTTCACTGGATAAGCTTAATGGGGTTGGAATTAGAACCCGCAGTTGTGACAGTAACAGTGTCAACTATGCTAATTGTTTAATAAGCATCACTGTAGACTGGTATTTCAAAGCAGGGGACGATGTCGCTCTGTTTGATAGCCATTCAATCTTCATGAAAGGCCTACTTACTGTGAGGAGGCTTTTGGATATTAGGAGTGATCGTTAGATTCAACCACTGACGTTGACGTCTTGTGATTCGGTAGGGAGTACCTGAAGAAAGAATAGGTTTGCTAATCAGCAGAGTTTAATACAAATGACAAATCGATACTTGAAGAGCATCAGCGGTACTTTGAAAACAAAATTAATTCTAATAAAGCAGCAAAATGTTTCCCGTCGGTGAATGAGCGCTCAGATTAACAGCTTCTTCAAAACTGTCCGCCAATATACCTGAGGTAATCATGATTGAAGATAGCCCACTGGACAGCCGCTTTCTGTCAGCTGTGTAAAGTTAACGATGGAAAGTTTGGGAGCTTTCCGCCTTGTTTGGAGGCGCAGTGGTTATCTGAAGGTTTATGCATTAAATATTAATTTATACGACACCATTTTAGATTTTATGATGTAAGGGTCATGAATTATACGATGAAACTAAATCTGTCTCTGTAGATATGGTATATTTAGCGAGATGCTCTAAGTAGGCAGATACATAAGGAAAATTTCAACTTATTGAGGGTAACAAAATGATACATTCACCTTTATTAGAGAGTTAGATTTCTTCACATGGCAATTCAATCCTACCTTTTTGAACGTAGATTTCATACAGGGAAATACTATTAGTAGCTTGTAGACTATTTACTATCCAAGTAGAGTTTAGATACAATTTGTAGTGTGCTAAAATCTATCAAATCAAAGGTTATCACTGACGTTGCTATAAATGTTCAGTTTTATTAAACTTGGCTAATGTTGCGTGCGACATTAGTAACTGGACGCCTTCTGTGGCTATGCATTGTAAGCGTTCAGTCGTATAAACGAAAAGGAGAAATTGACAACACAATACCATGTTTCGCTGAAGTGTTTGACATATATACTGTAAAGTCTGACATCAAGCTCAACTGGGCGAAGTTTCGTGGTGTGTTTTGTTCCTATTCGGGTAAGTCATCCCTAAACTATACAAGCCACAACATTGGTAGAGAGAACACGTGACCCAGGAGTGGCACAAGCTATATTAAGCGGTACCGTCATTCTTACAAGCATGAATGAATGAGACGTTTTGACCGGATGGAGACGCGACCAATCTGGCGTTTTGAGAACGAGCAATTGTAGAGCTGAAACAAGGTTGTTTTCGTGTTCGATTCATCAGGCTAACTTACAACAACATAAATAGAAAACGTTAACTGGGTGAGCCAGAAAAACTGTGCAATAGAGTTGTGTGGACCGCTGCGCGGTTTGTTATCATATTATGCGCATCACTTTCCATAATCGTGAGGGCTTGATTGATTGTGGGCCAGGGGAGATTAAGTGTCCGTACGAACTTCTGTGCACAGAGGTCAGGGTTACGTAATCGGATACTAATGGCCTCGGCAACGGTCAACATTCGAAATCTCACCATTTTTGATCGATTCCTTGGCACTCGGTAGACAATCTGGAAAGCGTCTTTCTTACTGACAGAATGATTAGAGTCAATCAAATGAGCAACAATCGCGCTTGAAATCGTTCTAACCACACCACTATTCAACCACGCAGGATGATGTTCACGCACTCTGTCAGACAATCGCCTTGTAGTACGACCAATGTATGATGCTCGACACGAGCAAACAAATGAGTACACACAACAGCTGGTTGTAGAACAATGGAAGTTTGTCTTTGAGTTGTGACATGATAACGGGTGTTGAACGGAAACTCACGCACAATTGAGCGGCAAAGTAGGTTGATTCGACTGACTTTTTGAGCTTTCTTGAGATAACTTCGGCCATGGGATCTCCCTTGAAAGGAAGACTAATAAACGCAAGTTTCCTTATTCACAGAGGGTGGCTTAAGTTTCAACTCTACCGCCTGCATCGCCTTCTGAATGAAACGCATTGGGTAGCCATTCTGCATGAACACTTCTTGTAGAAAGTCTAGCTCAGCTTGTAAAGTGTCAGGGGTACAGATCTTTAACGCCCTACCCGTCAGACATCGTATGAGGTTTCGCTTTTGATTTAGCGGAACGAAGCTGTCAAAAGTGAATGTACTGGCCACTCCAAGTTTGTTTTCTGTACACATTCCGTTGGATTGAACCATCTTCTCTTCTTACTATGCCAACATCCAAGAAATTTATTTGACCATTGTTATCTGACTCCTTGGTGAATTTAATACTGCTGTGGGCTGAGTTAAAAGCTGTCATAACTCTGTTCATGTTAGAATTCTCGTTGATGACGCAAAAAATATCATCAACATAGCGTTTATAAAATGCAAATTGTTCAATGACCGCACTCAGTTGGTTAGTCTCCAGTTTGCTCATGAAAACGTCAGCTAACAGGGGACCTAGAGGCGAGCCCATTGCCACTCCATCTCTCTGTCGGTAGATTGCATTATTGAACAGAAACTGAACGTTACTCGTACAAAGCACCAGCAGTTCTCTCAGTTCATCTTTTGGGATGCTCACCTGTTTGTTGTTACGCTCGATGTAATCGCATAAATAGTCAATTGTCTCTTGTAGAGGCACGTTCGTAAATAGTGAGGCAACATCGAATGTGAACATTCTTTGTTTGTTTAGGTTCAGGTCTTGGACTGCGTCGATGAAGTGAAACGTGTCTCGGAGACTGTGCTTTGCTATCTCCAACCTGATAGGTTCGAGCAGACCGGCAAGCCATTTAGCCAGAGCATGATAAGGCGAGTTGCACATATCTAAAATGGGTCTCAAAGGCAAACCTGCTTTGTGCACTTTGGGCAGACCGTATAACCTAGGGATTATTGTTCCAGTGGGACGAATGCGTTCGAAAGTGGCCGAATCAATTATCCCCTTCTGCTTCATTCCACGTAACGTTTTAGATATCGCCTTTTCTATAGCTGGTGTTTTGTCCTTCTCCGTACTCATCATGAATTTTGTGCCATCAGCTAGTATATCATTCATTTTGGTAACGTAATCAATCCTGTTCATTAAGACAATTCCTGTTCCTTTATCCGGTCTGGAAAGCATTATACGCTCGTTCTTTTGTAAACACTTCAATGCGTCTAAATGCTGCTTCGTCAAGAGCTGTTTTACTTGCGGTGTGTAGTTAAGGTACTGATAGCACGAGTTAACCAACGTTGATTTCAGTCTTTCTTCGTTTAAAGATGATGATGGACTTAGGGCAGCTAACTGATCATACAAATTTTCAAACTGAACTTCTAAATCAAGCTGGCTATTTCTACGACGTGGACAACAAAAATTAGGTCCTAGTGACAGTGCCTCAAGCAAAATTCTGTTTGGGCAGTCAATCGGCTGGATCATTTGGTGGATTCCATATGACACAGTTGGTTGGGTGGGTAACTAGGTCCAAATGTGAAATTTCTGAGCTTCCGGCGTGGCTTCGTAGCTCAGCTGGTAGAGCATTTGCCGCGTTTGGGCATGTTGTTTCTGTCGCTGGTTCGAATCCAGCCGAAGTCCAGATTTTTCGCAATTGGTCTCTTCTAAATTATCAGATCTGCCAAACTACTTCTCAGTTCTATTTTAACCGATTTGGACAAATTATCTCATTGGCTGTTCGATGGAGCGGTTTCCATTGCATAAAAGCGATTACTATTTCAACGAAGAGGGTAATTTGACATGGCGTCCTGTGAATGGTAGAAAGACAACATCTGGCCAAAAACGCTTTATGGGAACAAAATGTACCGTGTTTCAGAGGAAACAATATTGGCGATTGTTTCGGAATGAAGGTGTCAATCTGTGAAATGGATATCAGGTGCTTACTGACTTATATCGGTGGCGGTCGAGGAAACCGAACCTACAAAAAGAGCTCGTGTTTTGCAATTCCAATTCACCGTTGCCGTCTAGGGGAACAGTCCATAAATCTTGCCGCATTTGATAAGTTTGACTAAGAATAACCGACCGCGTGATGTAGACTTTCGCATGAATTCACGAGTTTCGTTTTGGATTCAAACCCTTGCGGTTACGAAATACTGAGGAATAGTCAGGGATTTGGTTAGTTTCGCGTTGAACCTCACTCACGGTTGCTTTATAAAAACGTGGTTGGAGTTCCAATTCTGACCTTGACAAGCATATGCACTACTGATCCGTTATGAGTGATGTTCAACTTTTGTGAAACCGACATCGCCTATCATTAACCAATAATCAAAATACTGCTCAACAAGTTAATGATTTCTGTGATTTCAACTTGGAGAGAAGTCCTAATCGAGGGGTCATCGATTGGAGTTAACAGGACAGTAACTGTGTCCTCCTCGAGACGATCGGGCAACCTTAACCTTAACCAATTCTTGGATTACCCACCGGTAGTAGTGGTTAAAATCGTTTAAGAACTCAGGGGAATTGCTTAGGAGCCTGCCTCAATTATTGATCAGTCACTCTTGGTTTTTGAATAGCACGGAATACTTCAGTGACCTTGTTAATGGTCAGATTTCATCATTCATTTATTTCTAGGTAATTTTTAACTTATTGAAGACGACCTTATATGGCTTTTCCTGTTAAGGAGAAACTCCTAGTCCGCCAATGGTAACCTTCGGGCTTGAAACGCCTGGTCACATCAGTATTCAGTCGTTTACGGCGACGCTGAAATGCACTGTAACGCGATGGACATTTTGTTTGCAGCATCCGTTTCCAGATAGGCCCACCACAGCGACCGGAGCCAAAGGACACCTGCGCATAACCTTCGCCACAAATAGCTTGTGCTACACTACTCGATGTTCTACTTAACCCCCCACCCGTATCTAGCGCAGACCAAAAAGAATAAAACCCACAAACGTGTGGGTAGGATCCATTGTGATTCAGGCGACCACTGCTGGTTAACCAGATCGTTTAATCTCAAGAAAAGTAATCCCTCATCTTTCGAAAATTAAAAAAGGAGATATCAAAGGTAAGATTAAGTCTGCGAAGAAAGGTATCAAGTATATATAAGGCCAGAAATGCGTCAATTTAAAGGTATATACTAATGTTTTTCTATGTGAAACTAGGAAGGAGGACAAATATTTTAATGGGGACTGAAAACCGAACAAAGCCCCTAGCATCTGATGCATTAACAAAGCAAAGCAGAGGAACAGTTCAAGGCCGCGAAAATTTGTTTCTGGAAAGGAGAGTAGGTAGCGAGGTTCATCGGTTGATATGAACGTAATATACACAATCCACTGTGCTTAACTGCTCCCGACGAACTTACCATCTTTTGGCTGACAGTCCGATGTGATCAGGTTGAAGACCTACCAGTTCGAGGCGGCTACGGCATTCGAGGCCTCCACGTCACTATGGCTCATGGGTGTCCCATTTGAATTCACGCCGGGTAGCCACTGCTTATGGAATATTCAGACACCTGTCCATCACAAACGCGTAACTGTGAGCACACAGTACGTCGTAATTCATATCGGTCTATATCTTATCGGTACTGTAATGATGGCGTGAACCAGAAGCCAACATAAAAGTCTCTAAGTTACTGTTTTCATCTTTCTGTGAGCCGTTAAGAGGTCACCCCGGATAATACATACGTGAGATTAATGAAAGCACTTTTTTCATTTACGGTGATTGGCTTGCGCTTACGTTCCACGTTCATCGTTGTGTTGTAAACATAGCCTTCTAGTTACTCCTCTGCACGAATACTTGTAGGACATATATCAGAAGTACTGATCCTCAGCGTCCTTCCAATCAGTTAGCGTATCAGGTTACAGCTCTGTGGTAGATTTACATAAATATCATTAGTGCATCAACTGTTTATCACAAGTTTTCTTGTGTGAATTTCGTGTTTAGTTTCCTTCTGTTTCCTTACAACTACCATTACTTCTTCATTCCTCTCAGATTACAGAGTGCTTTTACTATGATCGTAGAAAGACTTCAATGATGGATAAATTAATTTAATTCTAAACTGTTACTGTTTGCGCATATTAGTCCTCCAACCAACGTATGTAAAGCACGCATTCTAGAGTGAGCGTATTCTCTCCACCCCTGTGGAGACAGATTCCATTGTTAAACAGGAACTGAGCCATGTGCTTGCAGAGGTTTGGTTGCTCTCTGGATCCGTTGTTCTGAATGTTTACTTTTGTGAAATAAATTGAAATTTCCGTTTTGTTTTAGCAAATGGCAGACGCTGAATGGGCAAGACCTGATCAGCCCAGCAAATGCACGTATCAGCTCGACATACCGCTAAACCAGAGTCCACATTTCCATCAACCTCTGTAAGTAGATGTGAGTTAACCGACGCTTTGATTTTGTAGTAGCGAAGGTCGACCTCTCATCGCCTCCAATTGTCTCGATCTAATTGGCCACAGTCCACTGGTTCGTTTAAATCGAATTCCGCAATCCGAAGGAGTCGAATGCGAAGTGTGTAAGCAACTGACCTTCCACATTTTTGTACTTTAAGTGGCAAAATGCGAGTTTTTCAATCCGGGTGGAAGCGTTAAAGATCGAATAGCAAAGCGAATGGTTGAAGAAGCTGAAAGACAAGGAGTTCTCAAACCGGGTGATACCCTGATAGAGCCGACATCTGGAAATACAGGTGAGAAGAATTGGCTTAACGTCTGATCAGTAACCTTGTAGGTATCGGACTTGCTTTAGTGGCAGCTGTGAAAGGTTATCGGTGCATTATCGTTATGCCGGAAAAAATGAGCCTGGAAAAGGTATAAAACACACCTTCCACATTTTTGTGTACAGGGATTTTTGTTACATTTGAGCCGCCAATTTACGAAGATATCGTATATATTTCCTGAGCGTTGTTACAGGTACAGTTTGAGCCTCATTGTTGGCTACCCATAATTCTTGGATCAAAGCGGAAGTGCTCAAAATACTTTTCGTTAATTATTGTTTATTCTTTTGATCTGAAATTTTTTTATTAGGAGTTAATGGTGAGTTAGTTACTCCCGACTTTGCTCCCCATATATACGAGCTGATCCCGCAGAGGTAAAAATAACTCAAAAACTTCTAATGTATTAAGTAGCGAAACATATCTGCGCGACTTATGTGATTCAGTTGTAAATGCTTTCAAACACAACCGCGTAGCCGGTTTCAACCTTGTTGTCTTATACATGTCTAACGTGTCTAACAGTGGCCCGATGCCTTGCAGTGTGCGGTTGAAATACTGACTGTCTCTAGCTTTTCCATGGGGATATCAGCGTAGTTCACCTATCATTAATAACAACTGACAGCAATCTATCTGTTCAACAATCAGAATATCTCAGTCACTTTAATGTAGTGAAACCAGCGGTCAGCAACTTACTTCTAACAACGACTTGAGGACAGATCAAAAAGACGGTGGAAGAGGTGACAAAGTGACTTCATGAGAGCCGAATAATGTGAACTGTTACGCGGAAAATGATGTAAGTACAAAACATCTGTCCAGGATTATGCAAATATACATGGATGAGTTGCTCGAAGGTTAAGATTAACGAGTGCGTACGCACCTTCTACGACGAATCAATTACTTTTGACGGTTAGCGACAGATACAACAATAATCACAACCCTTCATACAAAAGTATTAACAAACAATAAAAACTGAGACTAGCAAAACGTTAGTCAACAGTAGCATGTAAGATGTCTTGCGCAGTGACATTTCGTTCGCATCTCATCGGTTACTTTTGCGAAATTAACATACACATTATATAGTGGGGAGCAAGCAGCTAGGCGAAATCGATCTAATCATGTCTGAGACAGTCAGTCAGGTGACCAAAGCGGAAGCAGCAAGATGCAACTGAAGCGTACTCATTAACAAGAAACATGAATTTGATGCAACATAATAGAATTGTTGTGGGTCAAAAAGGGTAATATGAGTCCAAAAAGGAAAGAGATGGTTAAAAATCCATACAGATTGAATGGAAGAGGTAAGATATGGTTGGAAAACTCAGGCAAACCAGACTAAAGTAAAAAGAATATACATCGATTTACAGTGATTGAAAAGATAACGCAATATGGATTAAGGAGGGCTAGGGGTGGTTCATCAGTTGTTCAACTGTGTGAAAATATCCACTGGTCTGAATAATCGGGTTTGTAAGAAATACGAAAGTAAAATTGAAACATAGTAATCGTTGAATTTTTACCAACATAGTGACAGGCTAGTCACCAACTGTTTCTGGGCGCACAGGGTGGGATTCAACCGATGTATTGAGACAGCTTCCGCAATATTGAGAGCCTGCTTTTGTTTGGGTCTAAAGAACACTCTAAAGGCGGTCCTTGGGTCCACTGAGTGCCCGGTCTGAAGAAGATGTTTTGTAATGGCGCTGACGGCACAACCGACCCCCGAATTCAAAAGCCATCTCGGTATGTGTTCGTTAATGCGTGTGCCGAGGTGCCTCCTAGTTCTGCCGACGTATCTGCTTCCACAGACACAATCAAACGTGTATACAATGTTGGATTGGGCGAAAAGAGGCACCACGTCCTTTCTAGGTGTAGTTGGAACACGGGTAGTTTCATCTACGTAGACCAGTCGGGCGGCGTTGTAGGTACGTTTGAGCGCTGCATCTAAACGGCGTTTTATGAGGGCTGAAACATTATCACCTTTGAAAGGCAGAGTTAAATAGACAGGCTTGCGAGGAACAGTAATGGGTGTAACACGCGTAGGTTGTGGAGTGGAATACTTTTGGATAAACCTTTCGGGGTAACCATTTTCTACCAGAATCTCGTGTAGTAACATCAGTTCATTTTCTAACTGATCTTCTGTCACAATACGTCGAACTCTGTGAAACAAAGTCCTAACGAGGCCACGTTTTTGTGTAATTGGTGCGAAGCTCTTAAAATGCAGATATTGTCCTGTCCATGTGGACTTGTGATAAACACGTCTGGAAAGTGACCCATCCTCGCGTCTTTTCAGCCAAACGTCTAGGAATGATATTTCACCGTTTCGTTCGACTTCAAGGGTAAAAGTTAGTTTGTTATGCAAGCTATTTAACAGTTGATGAAAAGCTGTTACTTGCCAATGGTCGTCGAATGCAGCAAAAATATCGTCTACGTATCGTTTATAAAACAACGTGTTCCGAATTTCAGTGGACACTGAATGTTCTAAGTGACCCATGAATATGTCAGCTAACACAGGTCCTAATGGACTCCCCATTGCAATTCCGTCTATAGAAGATGCCGTTGAACACGAATTGAATATCGGATGTACATATTTTTAGCAGTTTCGAAAGCTCATCGATGGGAATGCCAAGTGTCAACTTATGCTCAGTAGCGTAATTACAAACAATATTAATAACTTCGTCAAGCGGAACGTTTGTGAATAATGACTGAACATCAAAAGAAGTCATTACCTGGTGTTTAACATTGATGTTGGAGATCAGTTCTACGAATTCAAAAGTGTCCTTTAGGCTGTGCACGGCCAATTTGGATCTCACGGGTTCAATCAGACCGACCAGCCACTGGGCAAGTTGATGGTATGGGGAGCCAGTCATGGATAATGTTGGCGGTACGGGCAATCCAGAAGTGCATTTTGGGAAGCCCACACATTTTTGGCGTCAGACTTTATTTTGGGTGACAGTTTTTGAGATTAGTTTGGTCGATCAATCCTTTCTGATGTAGGTTTTTAAGCGCTCGGTTGATCTGGCGTTCAACGTTCTGCACCGCATCCGTTTGATCTTCGTCGATGACGAACTTTGACGTATCTGACAGAATAGACTGCATCTTGTTGATATAGTCTGCACGATTTAACAGAACCACTCCAGACCCCTTATCAGGTGGTAAAATAATCAGTTCTGTATTTTTGCGAAGTTCTTTGAGCTGACGGAATGTGTTCTTTACTTAGAGGCATTGCTGGCTGATAGGTGTTCGTTGGTATTGATGGGCGAGATCAACTAACCTAGATTTGAACCAAGTTGCAGCGTCAGTTGAAGTGGCCTCTAGCGACTTGAGTTGTCATGTAGACATTCAAATTGTGTCTGCACGTTAGTAGTGGGATACTGAACTTCAACCCGACTGATAAGCGCTTCCTTTTGGATTCTGTTTAGAACAATATTGGAAAAATTCTTCACATATCTGTCCAAATTCTTCGAGAAGTTGGACATCGTTTCTTCAGTAGAGAGTGACAGCGTATTCTTCTTCATCTGTTTTGTGGTCACGTGGGCAGTGGTCTGCTTGCAATAATTGTAAAACTTGATGCGGCAGAATAAACTTAACTGGTCAACAGCTGGCAATAATAGGGAGTGGGCAACTTGCAGGTTCATAATTTCTGAGCGCAGCGTCTGCAGTTGTGTTTCGGCAATACGTTTCAGGCCCTCAGAAGTTGGTCGCAGTTTGCTTCGTCACAGTGACTTGAAATATCGCCTCGGATACCCGTCACTCGCAATGCACTGTCTCTTTGTTCCGACTCCTTTTACCCTTCTGACCCACAACAATTCTATGATGTTGCATCAAATTCATGTTTCTTGTTAATGAGTACGCTTCAGTTGCATCTTGCTGCTTCCGCTTTGGTCACCTGACTGACTGTCTCAGACATGATTAGATCGATTTCGCCTAGCTGCTTGCTCCCCCACTATATAATGTGTATGTTAATTTCGCAAAAGTAACCGATGAGATGCGAACGAAATGTCACTGCGCAAGACATCTTACATGCTACTGTTGGCCTTTTTCAAGTTTATCAGTGGAACCAATGTTTCAAAACGTTAGTCCTTCTCCTAACTAACGTTTTTTTTTAATCCTCTCAAACTTGTGAACGACTGACCATTCTTTGTCACTAATTGAAATGATAATGTGAACGCGGATTCGGTCCGTCATTTCACACCTGATTGAGCTTAACTAATGTCCGTTGTTCTACGTCCTCACTTTCTGCGGGTAAAAATAGTGTAGAGAGTGTTTTCGTTGCACAATCTTGCTTTTTATATAAGTTGCAGTTGTTTCTGACTTCAGCTAGGCGAGTTACATCTCCGAGTTCGGCTGACATATGTTCACATATGATCAGTTAATGTAGCCGAATATTAATCTTAGTGGCTCAGTTAAATAGCATCACAGGTTTTCTAAGACAGTCCTTCGTTTGTGACATGTTTTCGAGTCAGTTAGTTGCGGGATAGCTCTCGTGCTTTATTTTATTACGATATTTTTTTCTGTCGTAATTGTTCAAGGAATATGTTCTTCGAGCCCTTGGAGCCGAAATTATTCGCACGCGCACCTCGGCCAACTTTGATGAAATAGATTCCCACTTGCGAGTCGCTGAGGCGCTAAAACAGAAAATTGGCAAAACCGCTCATATTTTGAACCAGTACACCAACACATACAACCCTGTTGAGCATTTCGATCATACAGCAGAAGAAATATTACGTAGCTGTACAGAGGTGGACGGACGGCTGTGGTTGACTGCAGTGGTGGTGAGTGCTGGCACGGGCGGCACGGCCACTGGATTGTCTAGGAAAATCAAGATGAAAGCACCTGCGTGTAAGGTGAGCAATATGCATGCCTGTTTTTGTTTCATATCACATCGTATAAGGTGAAGCTGAGGAAAATTGTTCATCTTAATGATTGGCACGTCGAATGATTTATAAAGTGGTCGAGAAGAACCAAACGGGATTTCATCCATCTCATTGGTTTGTCTTTCTTATCTGAATATTGTCGGTCAATGCATCCTTGATAGCTCAAGCATCTTAGTTGTCCCAGTGAGCAGGATTCATAGCGATTCTTTGACCAAAGAGAACTCCAATAAACTTCAGTAAACAGATGCTTGAAAAATTCCAGTGGCAGCAACAACACCAGCAGCACAGTATAGCGGATCGTATGTTTTCATGAAATATTTTCTATTGATTCTTTGGTCAACGGGCTACTATCATCACGACGATAATTGAAATTCAAAATCAAATGGTTTTTTTGTTAGATTCAGTACTGGCGCTTTGGTGGCAACAGATTGCTGCGAATTCGTGTGATACACAACCTCAGTTGCCATAGGTAAAGCCTTTTACTGTATGTAACTGCGCCGTACATCACAAACAGTTTAGGCAGAGGGTAAAAGGCAACAACCATATTCTGTTACATTGTTGTGTCCAGAAAACCGATGCCACGAAGGATTGTTCACTATGGAAACTGGCACACACTACGCACAAGTTAGCACCATGAACAAAAACACTCATTTATATACGGAGATTGGCTTGATTGTTATCAAAGCAATTGACATTAAATAGGGAATGCAGTCAAATCTCAGGCAGCTATTCGTGATCTTCCGTGTTCAATATGAGTGGCAACTTTATTTCTGTTTTGCATCAACCCGAATACTAGCCTTCAACATAGAAATTCAGACAGTTTGCTGTCCACTAATGCTATGAGTAACTTATCGCAGTATTATTGGTCACCAGCTTGGTTATGCTTGGTTCGAGTATCAAAGTTCCCGGTTTAATAGGTATTTTAACCGGCGACGGAACTCGTATCCAGTCGCTCTGTACTTTCTGTTGGCTAAGATACGAAGTTTCACTAGAAACTTGAAAGTGGCTTACTTAGACCAAACGATTCGTCAACTTTAGCTTCTAATAATGAAAGTTTACAAAACGCTCCAGGAGACCTGTTGCCCAGATGGGATTTCTAAAACGATCAAGCAGGAATCCTTCTTTTGTACTTTGTGCACAATGTCATTGTTCTGATGCGTTGTTCAGCAGATTCCGTAAACCACAGTGGTAATAAAAGGGTAATAAAGTTAAAACGTCGTACGTCCTAGTTGTTGAATTTACTTTGCAGTCGAGATGTTAGTGAACTTATAGTCTATATTCGTATGCTTTTTTTAGTCAGCTCTAATCTTGTCAATGTTTTTATATTTCCTCTTTGTTCTCTTGCACCTTAAGGCATATTCTGTTAATTACGATATTCTGCAATAGTATTTTTTTCGCCTAAAAACTTGTGGAAGGATATTCTAATCTCTGGCTGAACAGTTTTCAGGTAAATCAAAAATATTTGGTGTTTCATATCCGGCGTTTAATTGGAACTGATGATTTCATAGATTGAATAACAGTCGAAAATTAAAATGTGTGCGCTTGCTGCTTTTGCCATCAGAACATCAAGTCGTGTTCTTTATTACAATGTTCCATAACTGGTTGGGCGTAGGTTTGAAGGGTTTACACAGAAGTTGGGTACAAATGCGGAGTACCTAGTGCAATGCCGCCTATCATATTCGATCAGTTATTACTCGATCAGAAACCTTCATCGCCAAGTCTCACGGTAAATAAAACGGACTGCATTAATGGCCACTACAAACAGGCGTACGTTTATGGTTAATTTGACACATATAGTTTAAGTTTTTATCAGAAAAACATTCAGTTAACTGTCATAAAAATGGTTTCATAGTCATCTTTTTGAGTTTCGGTGCAAGTACATAAACGCGTTACCAAGATCGTGATATAGCTCATCGAAAACAAGCTGTAAGTAAAGTGCACTACGGTCTGATATAACGTACACAAATGTATAACGGAATGCGCTTTGTTCTAGACAACCTTCATTCGTTAAACCACCGAAATGAAGCAAGCATTCAACAAAAGTCATTCCCCTGAGTTAATCCAGATCTTATGTTCTGTTTTAATTACATTAACCAGCCTAGACACATTCATCTCATTCAGCTCTTTAAAAAGATGATTAATTTTCATTCTCTTAACTTTCGCCTGAGGTATTTGGTGCGGATCCGGAGGGATCGATACTTGCTCACCCAGGAGTTGCTGAGCCCATGCCGTATGACGTTGAGGGAATTGGGTACGACTTTGTTCCAACTGTACTAGACCTTTCTGGCGTTGACCAATGGTACAAAACTGGGGATCGCGAGTCCTTTTTAATGGCACGCAGGATTATTCGAGAAGAGGGATTGCTGTGTGGTAAGAGCTTCCATAATTTTGTATAAATTTTTTCAGTCGGACTGACAGCCTGCTTGAGTGACAAAACCTAATCATACGTACATATAAATTCGTGCAAAGGTGCGTTATTATTCAATTCATACTTGCATGCATCGGAAATACAATGTCTCCATTATTGCACGCTTACCAAATGGTAACCTTACGTAAGAGGTTTTTGTTAAATCTGCCAGGTTTTTCTTAGTTAATCCAAAAACTTGGATGTCGATCCATCGACCCACTCCCGGAATAAGGTTCACTTACACGTTCTTCTTGACCCTATAGCTACTGACTATCCGAACAGATCGATTTGACTGTGCTACACGACGTGAGTGATTATGAAGATCCTCGCGCCCTCTAGTATAAACGTTTCAAACAAGATAATCCTGAAACACTGAAAAATAGGCTACAGCTGTCATTCATCCTTAACCGCTTAAGTTACCTCTTATCCTACTGAGCTATGGACGGCGCAACTGCCTGTCTTGTAGCAACCCCAATAACTGAACTTGCTTAGGGCCCTATGGGTTGAGCTGGCACCAATCAGCCAGTTACGATAAGTGCAACTCCGGAAGACTTGCTTATGTGTTGTTCCAATCTAAAGAGTTCAAGTTTCAGTGGAAAATCTCAACATTTCGTCATTTTCATTTTAATTCGATGTTTTTAATCAGCTGAAATTCCGAAGTTAATCTATTAATGAATTCCAGAAACAACGTTAGTGGGTATGTTCACGTAAGGTATCCTTCGCCAAAGACTTCAAAATATGTTCTACTCGGTCGGAATAACAGTATCCAGTAGGTGTCTCCCAAGGCACATCATTTGCAGGCAAAAGTTGCCCACAAGAACGTGTTCCATTGAAGCTCGACGGGCAACGATTACAATCGTCGAACGTTCCCTTCCGTTTGAACAGAGTCTTTGATCAGAAGGTTTATATTGCGCGGGTATAACTTTCTTTTGACGTCCGGTCATTCTTCTCTGAGTCTTCGTCTAACAATCCCACAGGCAGTTTAAGAGCAGTCCACCGAATATAGAACATATAGAACACAGTGTTCAATCACCAAAGTTAAGGTGAGCTGAATGTGTCATCGGTTCGATAGTCGGATATGGATGCACATCGTGCTTAAAGGTAAACTAAAGTTAAAACTTATCACTAAATTTTAAGCACATAAATCAAGCTCCACAATTTCCCAGATTCTGAAACTTTTACAAGGTTTAGTAAGTCGACGGATATCACCTTACATTAGTGCTGGGCGCTTCGTAGTTACATACTTAAGATCCAATATTAAATAATATACTCTGCAACCTGTCATTTTGTGAGCGATACATTGCGCTAGCATTGAATTGGGCCACTGACGTCCTGGATAACCTGGGTTGTTCAACGGAAGCTAATGTGTTATTAGTAGACAGTATGGCAATTTTGTCAGTTATGAGGCAAACCATTCGTTGATTGTGGACAGAGTCATCCTGGAAAGAAGTTTTTGACCATTGCGAGTTTTACGACTAATGTGCAGGCGATGCGGCGACCTAAGGACTCGAATCCTCAGTCGTCTGACGCGACAGACTTTCGCATCCTATGTAAGGTGCCACTCGCTAACAGTTGCTTTCCGCACATAGACTCCAATTGGTTGTGAGTTTCACATTTTTGTTGGTTATTGACTTATTATGTAGAGAACCAGTTCGACCTGAGTAAACCTTCAACGTTTCTACCTGAATCAAGAGGGTTGCACCTATCCTGATGGACTAGGTGCAACTGTGGATCCTGACGGATTCTGTACTCTTCACGAAAAATCTGAATCTCAACTAAAATCGAGCCAGCTAGAGGACCTATATGCCTCTACTTAGCACGTGTCTCACCACGTGAACTAGTGTATTAAAGATGAGTAGTAGAGGATTTGAGTAGTACACGTCGAATACCACTCAAGCTTGATCACGGTCTTCTTAGTTAGATATATTTTCCAACCTGCCCCTTTCTGAAAGGGGCAATAGGCTCGAGTTGCATTTTTGCTAGAGTGCATGTCCTTGCTACGGCACAATCTCACGAGGCAACCGTGTTTTTCGGCTGAGCAGAGAGGAAATTACACTAATGAACCGGATTTCAGATCGAATGATGAAGATCTGAAGGTCTGTTAAAACTCTTAGCCAGGATGGTACTATCTTACGAACTTCATCGACAGAATATTCTTAGCCTTCCTACATGAAAATCAGGCGGCCTTTCTTGCATCTCTGTATCAAAAAGCGATGCAAAGTGATAATATGTGAAGGACATTAGGTTGTTCACAATTGTTTTCGTGAGTGAACCACAAGATATACTGTTTCCAATGGTTCTGTCGCTACCTTGCCTCAACGGATGCATTGCCATAGTGTGCAAAGTAAATGTAAGTAAGTAAGTAAAGTAAATAAGTAAGCAAGTAGGTAGGTAAGTAAGTAAATAGGAAAGCAGGCAGGCATAGGTGCATGCAACTGGATAACGAATGTTGCAATAAATTAGCCAGTTTTAGCTTAAATTGTTCTTTTTTGCAACAGTGCGAAGGATTGTGAAACACAGTGAACATTTCTGAAGTCTAGGAAAAACTACACCAACGATAATGAGAATAACCAAAGTGAGCTCGAAATCATCTTGGGTGTACACCAAACCACAAAATTCCGGAAGAAGATCCCAAAAGTTGGGTGCTGTCCATTCGTCTGTTAATTACATAAATCTTCCTTGCTTTGCATCTAACAAGGATTCTATAAATCTGCTGTTACTTTTCTGGTTTTCTCATAAATGAACATTTCTCAACTCGTGTGGTCATATCCCATAGGTTGCCAGCGGAACTTAAATCATTGTTATAGAAAGTCAATCTGATTACTACATATTGGAATACAAAATCCACGATCCGGAGGAACACTTTGCAAATCTTGCCGAGTTACCATGTTGGGCGGTAAAGTCTCTTTCGTTCATCTCAACTTCAGAAAGCAGTACTGCAAGTTCGGTTGCTCCTTTAGATAGACATTCACCCAGACCAGATATCTGGCATTATTTTTCCAATGAAGTATTTCTTCATATTGAAGGTGTTGATTTATTGACCAACCAGGGAGACCATCTGATCTATGTTTCCATACCATTCAGGATGATAGTGGCCTAATGCTTTGTATGCAAGTGAACTGAACGAAAACCACCTCCCATTTTGTAATCTCTATGACGCTATTGTTTAGTAACTGTGTGGTACTCGCCACAGTCTACGGCTTCTAAAAAGGTGAACACAGTCATATACATCATACCAAGTGTATGGGCTTATTTTCAAATTTTCGATAAAATGAATGTTGCATCCGTAGTTTTAATACTATTTATCTACTAATTATTTAATAATAGGTGGAAGTTGTGGAGCTGCGCTCGCAGCTGCACTTCGGGCTGCAAAGGAACATCAACTGACCAAGAAAGACCGCATGGTGGTTGTTTTTCCCGACTCTGTGCGCAACTACATGTGAGTTTTAAAGGGCAACAAACCAGGTATAGCTGACTGTCGTGTTTAATATTACAAAATATGCCATTATTGCCTTTAGTGTTTTCAAGGTATAACAACAATTCCAAATTTCCATCACCTATTACAGCTAGTACATTTGGGCCACACCGTGTGCTTGGAAATGTATATCTAGTAGATACCGGTCAAATGAATCCTAACTAGTGCGTTTGTAATCCCTGACAGCAGGCGATAAAGGTGCTGTTGTATAGTATCACGATTTGATCGGCATTCCGATATTTGCGATTACAATCATACTAATTTGCATCTTCGTAACCCCCTCAAACAGACTGGAACAGAAAAGCCTGTAGGAGTAAACGTGTCACCATTTTGGTAAAGAAGACCCTTAACTTCCATCTCTGGAACTGTTGAACATCACTTAAGAGGTAAATCAGTTGTCTAAGGTAGAATCTGACAGATATGCACCAATTATTTTATGACTTTTGAAATAACCTGACAGCCTTTGGCTTTTCAGAAATTTGCAGCTGGTCCGGTTATTTCGCAACCTGTTGGATTAGAAAGCAAAAGCAAGGTTAAAGCAACGAGAGATCCCGATGAGAACCAGACAAGACGATGCATATCGGGAAGCAATATGTTGCGTCTGAACTTAGTTGTAAAGAGCCTTGATGTCTAAGAGTTACAAACAACAATAAAACGATAGGTGATCCTATTTCCAATAAAGAGTAATGTTTAAACGTGCTCGCTTCCCCTTTGCTACATACTTTAATGAACCATTTCCGGTGTTATTACACTTGACGCAGGACAAAGTTCCTGGCCGACGCCTGGATGTACAGCCGTGGACATATTGATTTTCCGATTCCTCATGAGCTTCAGAAGTGGTGAGTCCGTCATGTACGAAACTTTGTAAGTTAAGTTTTCAAGGAATGTGATACGCCTTATTAGATGAACTACAACCTTGATAAAAAATTGGAGTTCACAAATCCTAGTCAGAATTTGCGCTGCCGTAATCAGTAGTAACCAGAAATCCGATTGTCTGAGTGTCTCTTGCGGATTGCGAAAATACTCCAATATCTCCACTCATCGAGATCCTCAGAGAATCGACGATTCAGTAGAAGCTAAAAATGTCTAAGTGTTTAAGATAGCAAGTTGAATTACCGGTACACATGCTGTGTTTACGAAGAGCGTAAGGAGACAACAGATTGTAAGTATTTACTCGCAGATGAACCGGAATGTTTCCAAAAATGTTGCCTTTTTTAGTCTCATCGTGTTAGTTATAAGAATGAATGTGTCACAGTAAACAAAAGTATCCCGAAGACTAACACCCAGTAGTATAAAGTTACAGCGTACTTCTAGTGTGCTGAAACAGACTATTTCTCAACAAAACTTGCTGCGGAGAAGGATTTTGTCTTGGCAGGTAGATAGTTTGGATCGATCTCAACATCACCACTCCTTACAAATAAATTTTTCTCAAGGACGACAGAGTTTGCGATGCGTTTGTGCACCCCGTTTTGTTCTACGGACTTATCCGATTCGTGTAGAAGATGCACACGCCCTCCTAATGTACGACCACCGCCGTTTCCGTCATTTAGCCTATATCAAATGGGCTGACAATGTGAAGGACGCGACAGTCTGTATTTGAAATACGCACAAATTTGTGAATAGTAAACGGTGTAGTGAAAATGCAAAATTTTCACTGACTGGATCACGTACTCTGCATGCTGACGAGTGTCTGTGGCATCGCACATTGTTCATTGTAACTGCGGTAGTTCAAAGAAACTGCGAGGTGTCCAGGCGATGACGCGGTCACGAGCTACGAAGGTTTAGACTGTTCTGCTGGATAAGGTTGATAAATGCCGTCTACTCAGTTGGGTGGCCCGCGACCGTTTATACTGCTGGTTGAAAGAACACTCTCTGATATGACACCGTGTCGCAGTCAGTGGCAGACATGTATCTACAGACAAGTTGGCTGTTCTTCTTTGTGAAACTGACAGGTTTGTTTGTTTGTTCTCTCCTGCCTTCCTTCGCCATACATTCGTGCTTATTACTTTAATTGTTCGTGGACCATCGTCAGGTCCAATGGCAGGTCGAATCATAGTACCCACAGATACGACTCAAAGTTGCGAATGGTTGGACGTTTGCATTAGTACTGCGTCAACGACTCGACCAATATTACGAGAATGAAGGGTTAAAATCATAACAAGAACATAACACGGAGAGATGCTAATAATCATTTTCATAGTAACGAGAGAATTAGAACTTTATTAACACGTTTGAGAAGTGACACTGTGTAGCATTTCTGTTGACCATGTCCTCATGATACCTCAAAATTGAAGCACAATCAGACACAAACCGATCTTATTCATTCAGTCAGACGGTCAACTTCGAGTAAGTTATGTGAGACAACCAATGAAGCATTACTTTTCTGGGCACACTACTGTGCGGATATGCTAGTTAGGCATATATTGCGAGGCGAACTTCTTTATTCAATGATTTCCTCTCCATAGATATTCGTTGGTTCGGCACATACGTGCTATTCACTCAAATCAATCGCGCCCATATCAAAACTGTTGAACAGGGCGATTCACCATAAAATTACTTCACTAAAGGCGTTAGTAGCTTGTATACTCAAAATCTACATGTTGAATGTGCAGTTCGATGAAACGACTTGAAAGACGCACCATATAAGTGCTTGCAAGATTTATCCGGTGGATTCCCAGAATACGAATTTGGTTGAAACTACCAGAACTTTACTTATACCCGCAGATCCTAAGGTCAAAAAACGGAGACAAAGAGAGGATAAACTTAGATACATGATAAAAATGTCGTGTAAAGAATGTCCTGTTTATCATAGGTTCCAAAACGGGGGGTGAGTGAAAAAAAAAGGTTTACGCGTGTGCCGCAAGGATCGAATTTAATCGAATCCTGTCACACTAACTGAAGAGGATTCTACCACTCCTTATGAGTTTCAAGTTAGAACCTACGCAAACTTCATCGTGGCTTTCGCATTCAGACAGAATTTCCAACCAGCCTGCTTGGAAAAGAATCCCGTGACCCGACTTTTACTCTTGCTAGAGCTCCGATCAAAATTTCATGAGACAACCGTGCTAACCACAGCAAAACTGACATTACATGAGTATGACGGAATTATCACATCCAAACGTTCAACCACTTTCAGTTGTGAGTGATCACATAAGGTGACGTAAGAGGTAGGAGCTTGACGATAAAAATCCGTTGGAAGCACAAGACCGGTTTCGAGGTTGACGTTAATCATCAGGTATGCGTGACCGATGAACATCGATCACACACCCCAGTACAGCAGCGGTAGATGTTGAAATTTGCAAATAATTTGGCTATGAGCTGGCTATATTTTTCCTCTCAGAGTCTTTCGATTAGTGCGGATGCCAAGAGTTCTAATTGCGTCTATCAACATGCGCCCAGATACGTGGGCATCCTTGGTTACGAGATGAACGACACAGCTAACTCGCTAGTGAGTCACTATCTACAAATTTCAGCGTGATAATTTTGTGCGTGGTATTTTCCGTGAATGTGTTGCTTATCCACCGCTCGGATGACAATGCAGGACCTTCACACTGTTGGAACAGCGTGACCGTGAAATGGACGGTCAGTAACACAATTACCGCTTCGATCGAAGTTGCATGTATCGGCAACCACTGCCAGGCTAGTCATCTCTACACCAGAATTCATAAGTATGAGTTTTCCGAAGGAGAATGTATTGACAAACATGGCAAGCTAACGGCGTGAACGGAGCCCTACCACTCCCCATACTAGCGACTTTATTGAAGCTATGCTGAAAAGGATATAAAACATTTGATAGAACAGTAAATGACCTCTCCATAACGTCTTGAAGAACGGCATAATAAACAGACAAGCTTTGACCGTTTATCGTTGTGGACAACATTGTTTATAT
>LOND01003278.1:36354-46504 GCA_014220965.1 Paragonimus kellicotti | reverse complement strand
CGAACGTTGGAACCACCTATATTAATTCGCGTTCTAGGTCTAAGCTAGGGACGAGGGAGGCCTGAAGCTGAAAGGCAAGAGACGGAACTTACCGGCTCAGTGTTACTACAGTTAGCTACATCTGTTGTGGGACCTGTAGAGTAATTATCAGAAATGGAGGTGGGGAGGGGCCTGAGAGCTAAATTTGATAGGACAGTGGGGGAGGGGTCAGCAGTAGCATGTTTTCGCCTATCCACCCTGCTGTATGCAGCAGATAGGGCGACCCGGTTTATACTGCGAGACGGCCGATGCAGTATGGATTTATTGTTGTTGTGAATATTCATGGTTGTGTGTGGGCTGAGATACTGCCAGGACGCCCAGACCTAGACAGGAGAACGATTAGGGTTCTCAACCAAAGCCTTTGGCTCAAAAGCCTGTACCGCAAGGCAGCGGTTGGGTGGCAATGTACCAGAACTGGTACTTTTTCCGGAAAAAGATGCCAACCTTCTTCCAACCCCCAACCTGGAGGACCAGGAGACTGGTTTGTCAGACCTCTACCCATTGGCCTGCCTGTATGAGTGACTCTATCGGTGTGGTGATCACACCGTCCAGTTTAGCCCAATAGGTCATCGAGATGCGCAAGCCGTCACACCACGTCAAGGTCCAGTCTCGTTGTGACGGGTATGTACCTAAAGAGAAGGCGGAGTTCAGATTCCCCTTTCCAAACCGCTTGATATGGGAGAACGTTCGAGATAGTTGTCCATAAATGCGTACCGTACACTTAGAGTGTTCATACAGTGACTTCGATGAGTTGACTTATTTCATTGAGACTTTTCTGCGTTGGAGATAGCTCCAGAGAGCCTGTTGGCTAACCGAATCGAAAGGTGCCTTTAGGTTCAAAACCACGATTGTTGACTCAGAAAGAGAATATTAGTAGTCTAGTGTCTGTCGATTGGTACACCCACCGCCAACTGGGATGCTTCTCTGCGCTTTTCTTCCTTGGTTCTCGCAGTGTTTTAGAGGCCAAGCATTATTAGACCAGTCCGTATCCCGGATACTATGGTGATATGTCTAGCTCTTCTGTGGTTGTCATGTAATGTTCTGGCCCCTTTTCTAAGCACGAGAATGACTTGATATGCAGAAATCACGAGGCACCTCATCACTCTTCCATATGATACGATGGATTGATTAAGTTAGCCAACTACCTACCCACCTCTGAAAAGAACCGGTGGAAGGAAGCCAGTCTGCTTTCATTATACGTACTACCTATGCAGACGGGAACATCAGAGATGCTCTGGAACTGAACACGAGATGGACCATTTTCAAAATCACCGTCGTATCAACTGAGAAAACAGGACAAGACCGGAACGACATAAAAAGTTAATTTTAAAAAAATCAAGGGAAAACATGGCCGACTGATGTAATAATAAAACTAATAGGTACGTACAATGCACATACAATTAATGAGATTACCACGCCAGCTACGCTGAACAACAAGTGAAAAAAGAACCGTGGCATAATCACATACACAGCGCTAAGAATTCGCGTGAATGAGGTTATCATGACGGGAACAATCTGGGCCAACGTCCAGCAAAAAGCGGTCTGAGTAACACGAAAAGCTCGACCAATGAAAAGACCGGGAATGGAGCGTACAGGTGCTAGGTGATTACAAACCACCGTGTTCGATCGTCAATGGGAGACGGAGAAGGAATAGATGTGAAATTACGCGGATGAGCGAGTAGTCACTAGATGATGTATGATGAAGAGGTCATTATGGCCGATTAGAGCTCATGATAACCAGCTTGGCGTCTACGGCTACCGATGATGAAGGTGATCAGAGCAACGATGATCATGCACCCAAGGGCTACGCCCACCACAATTGGGACAATCTTGTTTGGTACGTAATCGGCTGAGCATTCGTAGGCTGAAACAGTTAGAAATAGAAATATATAAAAAGAAAGCAAAATACGACGGCAACCATAGAGATTTATTGGTTAGTAAGATCAGAAGTATATTTGAGATGGCACATAGGTCACACACACGCATTACTGATTACCACTCACAACAACATCCGAAAAACGATCTTACGGATCAGCCGGCCCAACTGTGAATAAACGTTACGTTGACTGAGATGTGCCACAACATCAGCTGTTTCATGCCTAAGCTCCAATAATGTCTGGTCATCACACACGATATATCGAACAAACCCAGGTACCGTAAACAAAGTTCTAGGTTTCTGACGGCTGGTTGACACAATAAGTATGCATCTGAGCCACGGAAATCGACGACGACAGGTCACATTAGACAAGAGGATGTTCAGATCGCTGCGTTGAGGACCAGTTGTCCAACAGTTTAGTTGAACACAGGTTGATTCCACCACAAATGAGCAATCTTGCGCAAACAGTTATCGACAGAATCGACAAGATCTCCTAGTACTGGCGGTCGACAACTCCAAACTACATCTATAAAGCAAAATATCACAATCAGGGACAACAAGCATTGAAAATGGTAAGTTAACAAAAACCAAGTCATTGGAGATAATCGTCCTAACGTACATATGGATACCAGTCATTCAAGTGCAAACAACATACATACACAGCATGAAAAAGACAAGTAGACCAAGTGAAAACGGTTTAGTCAAACGTAAGTTTCATGTTATTTGACAGAAGTAAACAGGTTGAAACAGAAAACCGAAAGTGTACCGTTGATTCTGAGAAAGACAGTTTTCCATCGATTTAATCGTTTGGTTATTAGTTTAAAGTAAAGTAGAAAACCCGGTTGACAGCCATGGAATAGGCCAACAGTTAAACTTCTTCATAACCATCCATGAATTATAAGTCTCAATCTGATTTTATCTTGCTGCACTATTGGCATATCCAGGGTGGGGACGCACCAAAATAACTTGCGCTTGGATCGTGTTCAACATAAGATTGCAAGCTTAACTTGGCGATCCATCTATAAGCTGTTCTCAAATTCTGCTCCACCGCAAAACTATTGCCTGCTGAGAACCCTTCTACTGCTATTACTGGAGTGAGCGCTTTCCAAACAAAGAAACATGCGCGCCTCCATATTCCGCATAATCATTCCACGCGACAATGACTCTGCCACGTCCACGTTTTTTCCAATTTCCCTCACAGAACAGTCGAACTGTGAGATTCACAATACCCTGTAATTTTCCAGTGTGCAGTAATCTTCAATCTAAAAAGTGAATTTATCGTTCATCACTGAAACACGCTGTATGACTTATTTTAATTTTATACTTAATGATTTACCACCCCACTGTAACTCGTGCAAATAAAAATGACTGTGTCGTACACCGTACAATAAAAACTGTCCACTCATGCTTCGTTGGGTGGAATGCGAAGGGTTGACAGACATGAATCACCAAAAAAAAAAAACAATGGAATTAATGTGGTCGTACCTGATCCCACAAAGTCCAACGCCTCGCTGAAACGGAACGCCTCTACCTTCTGGTTCGAGATTGTCAAATACACTTCCGGTTGGATAACTGTATCCGGAACGGACGGAACTTTTGTCAATGCGTTCGTTTGTTTTGCCATGCATTTAAAATACCGGCCAAGCGGGCAAGTGAAGTAAGAAGCATTCCGATAAACGCGATGCATGGCTGTAACATACGGGAAGTGGGCAAATGATAATGTAGTCGTGAGTGAAGCAACGATCGCAAACGATAAGAGTAAACTGGGTGCCTCAGGTGGGACAACACAAATATTTCTGATCACAAATACTTAAGCGAACAATCATTCAACCAAGGGTTAGAGATAAGAACACATTCAAATCTCAAGAGTGTTACGTAGAGGCGAGAACTGTTTAGCGTTTAGACGATAAGAAGCGAAAAGAAACTGAGTTACTAGACCAGGTTAACAACACTAACCAGTTCACTGATCAGCTAGTAACTCATGTGCTAGATACCCCTCCATCGGGTTACCACACAAAAACCTTTAAAACAGAATGGAATTGGCCCCCCTCTTAGAAACTGGAATCCTAAATTGTGCTACTTTCAATTGACTGAAGGGGCCCAACATGTCCTTCTCGTTCGGTGTAGGTCAGCCCCAACCTCAAACGTTAGTCGTAAAATAAAGATTGGTCAAAATGACAACAGCTGTGGACAACACCACTCAGCTAAGTAAATGCAATCATTTGAAGATCAAACACAGAAGAAGACCACACAGCACAGCCACCAAGCTGTCTTTAAGAATGCACCTCACGGAACCGATAAATAGAGTTGTGGAGCCATAACGACTCATTTCTTATCTTTCGATGACCAGGATTGTTGAATGAACGACAGATAAACACTTGACAATAACGAAATAGCACTTCACAAGAAACGAATAAAATCAGATTAATTATACCGTAAAGAATAGGTTAGTTATCACACAAATTCACCAAAAAGTGTTCAACAAAGGTTACATTCCAATAGCAGCCTTTAATGTCCCTGTGTTTATTAGGGTCTTAAGAGAACGTTCTTGGCAAATTCGCTGTATACGCGACCTTTACCACTCTTCTACAACAACGTTGTGAGGTATACAAAACCGATGACAGGGTAATGAGTCTTATGCATCGTCAAAAAAGTAAGAAAGACGTTACAGTGGGACAGTGCATTCTATGGAAAAGGTCATTCGATTGGGCCATTATGACGCAACGGTCGCGTCGAATAGCCATCCCATGCTTTCACAAAGTAAGGAAACATTTATTGCTAGCGCCTCTTGATGGTTATCCTCAAATCTACACTTCACCTCGGTTTGAGGGTGAACACCATTTAGATCCCTTGTGGCCGTACTAACGGGATTTAAAATAAGCAGTAACTCACGGCGACAGTTGTGCTTCCTGTTAAACGAAGCTACTGATAAACATGTAACGCTTCACCATAAATCCGAGCCTACAAATATACGCAGCTCGTAAGCAGAAGCCTACAATAGTTTTGCTGTATAACAAAATGGTCATCAGCAAGAGGGAGCAACTGTCGATGCAACTCCAACGATGTCGAACAACGGTTGTTTAGAAAATATATAGGACTAAGCGGATTTGAAAGCTCAGGTTTGTTGAAGAAAGACACCGAGTTCGGAAATAAACGGACAAGAATTTTTAGCAACGTCCATCATATCAACATCAGAAACTATTTACCGACAAGCGGCCAATTCGCTGAGAGCAACATATTATATCCTGTTGTTACTCCAGAAAAAGAAACCAGCGAAGAGCCAACGACTATCGTAACAAAACTAATGTGGCCTGCTATGATTGAGAGCCTAAAGATGCGACACAGATACGATCCATTAAAAGTAACAAACAGCTGACAGAAGAAAGCTCATATGCGCGTTCATAAGTATATCTCAACTGTCCGAGACCCGTTCGCAGTCTACTGCTATACCCCGTGTACTTGCACACAGAGTACCGAAGAAGACTACTCTGGTCGATCTGGTGTGAACAACGCATAGTGCACAAAGTAAACAAGTAAAAATTGCAGCAATTAATACAGACAGGATGCACACGAAAGAAGTTTTGCAAGCCAGAATAGCCACCACTGGTGTGATCAGCTCTAGCTGAATCAGGGCATTTCATAGTTTTTTTTTATCCCCAGATCATGTCGGATTGAGCTAAATAAGGGAAAGTATGAAGATCGATACGTCCCGTATATCAGATACGCGAATCAACGGTTTTAACACTACTGTTCACTTAAATTCACCTCTAGATAGCCGTCCATCCAAGCGCTTCTGTCAGAGAGTCTCTGGGAGCGTCGAGACTAAGCCTGATGGTCAAGCTAGAGTCGGAATCACACCGTGTTCCAAAACTAAACAGTATTTACTCGACTGAATCCTAGTTAACAGTTGATAGTGCACCGTCAGATTTAATAGGTCAGTAGTCTTTCAACGTGAAGCAGAAAATCACTGTGCATCAGTTCTGTGTATGTTCCAACAGACATTGGTTCGGACGCCAACAAGAACGCGTTATACGACGCTCCCGTCTGTCTTCTGAAACAGACGAAACACTTTTACGTCATCCTACTGGCCGGTGAGTTGAGTCTTTAACTTGGTCATCTTCCAGATCAGTAGTAGTGTGTTTGGAGTCCGAATAAAACATACTGACACTGGTAAAAGAATACCGCAATTGTGCGTATCTTAGGTCTCCAACCTTCGATTATCGCACTTCAACACATGAAGCATTGTATCACATGGAGACCGTTTTGCGCATCTCAGTCATGAACACAAATTGACCATATAGCAGTTACAGGTGGTACCATTTCGTTAACGACTATGGAGCATTTTGGAACAACCATCTGGACTCGGATCACGCTGGCGCGTGCATCTGATTTGTTTTTTGATTTGCTCAGAGATCATACACTCACAAATGCAAAACAATTAATTGCTATTCACATGGAGAATGTAAAGAACGGCTACCAGGAGACACTAGTGGAAATATTATCCAGTTTCAGTCAAGTGAGATAACCAAACGAACACTGATAACAAGTCGCAAGAGCCACGAAAGCTTGATGTGAAGAAGCACATCCGAAGGAGCTGTGCAGTCGTGACGGAAGTGGACTTTTGACATTTCGATAAACCTTACGAACAAACGTCCCTCAAATCCACCTGGATCTAAACATGACAACTGTAGACAATTCAAATGTAAGATAGGTGAAAGCCTGCGCAAAGACCGTAGGTATGACTTGATACAACAACCGAAAGAGAGGGAGCGAGCCATTTTTATCCGGGATTGGCACAATGCTATTTTGAGGAAAGGTTCAGTTGGCCTCAGCCGGACAGCGGGATTCGAATGGTCAGTTACCGCGTTCTGGGCAGTCCAATGTCGGAAGTGAAAATAGCCGTGGAGCTGGAGTTATTGAAACGTAGCACGGTTCCTAGACCGGATTTCTGTCTCCTCATTTCAACGATGATAAACAGAGGTTGATGCAAAAGAGCTGATGAAGATTCTCTAAACGGTTTGAAAAACTGCAGATGTGTATCGCAAATAGGGATTGTCAACAGTAACTTCAGGTTATGGAAAGAATCCCCAGATCAATGTCAGCCGGAGATACATCAGTCCATTATCCTTTGCGTCCAACGTTACTCACTGGCTTCATTTTACGTCGGTTCACTAAACCCAGAGAAAGTCAGATACATGAAGGAACAGGTAAGATTCTGACTCGGTCGATGACGCATCGACATTTTCACCATGTAACGAGTCATGGAGCATCGACGCTTTTGCAGGCAGCCGCCAGTAGTTGTCGTTTTAGATAATAATGACTATCTTCCACCTCGAATATCCGTAAAGTTATCTGGAATCGTCTCCTTCGTAAAAAAGTTTGAGAAAAATAAGTGGATCTATTGAGATCTGTCTATGCCCCTTCTGCAGGTGTTCATTTTCAGACTTTTATCACTTCTAGTGGTGTTCGCTAGAGGTATCCGATCTCCTTCTTGACCAATTTCGTCATGGACGACATTCCGTAAGGTGCGCTACAGAAGTTCAATGAGACTTGTGTTGAGCTTCATGCTGGCACTAGACTGAAGGACGTGGAGTATGTGAATGACATTTTCCTGCTTAGTCAGAGGCATGCAATCTATGCTGTACAAGGTGAATAACTGGGCTAGTTTGTATGGAAAGCATTTCATATCTTCGAAATGCAAAGTGCTTCAAGACTTGAGCATTCCCAATCTCACGTGCTCTGTTGCAATTTAATTGAGACTGTGGACAGTTTTATAAACCCAGGTAGTAACCCACCATCAGCTAACAATAAAGCTGACGGGATATCACCGAAGACGGCTAATGCACATGCTGCCTTTGTCAAAATGCGTCACCCGTGGAGTTGGAAAACATTTCGTTGTGGCTGAGGGGGAGACTATGTAATGCTTTTATGTGTCTAGTTTTGATAGATGGTGGCCTAGTTGCGATGAATATATCAACAAATTCGCTGAAATCGCCCATTACTGTCCCCGCCGATTAGCTCACATCAAGTAAGATGATCGCGACAACAATGGGGCCGGTTACCGGCACGTATTCCGGAATATGCAAACAACTGATCACCCGATAGGGTTGCACAGTCTATGACGGTCCAGTCATTTACCCTGCATGTCAGGTGAGCGTTTTTGGCACCGGACATTAAAAATTCAGACCAACGATTGAAGGGGATCGTTTGGTGGCCAAGAAACGGTCTGGTCACGAAGTATGAAGACTCTGACCATTT
This sequence comes from Paragonimus kellicotti, assembly GCA_014220965.1. Classification (NCBI taxonomy): domain Eukaryota; kingdom Metazoa; phylum Platyhelminthes; class Trematoda; order Plagiorchiida; family Troglotrematidae; genus Paragonimus; species Paragonimus kellicotti. The sequence goes on along the minus strand of LOND01003278.1, from coordinate 38,331 downwards.
CAGTGAGCAAAGTGGGTAGGTATCACCCGCCCATGTGGAGTCCTCGTAATCACTCGAATTGCTAGTTATAAACAATATCCAAGATAGCAAATTGTCGCATTCAACGGTTTGCCTGCATTTGCAACATTTACAGTCCTCCCGTTTAGTCCTGTTTTTATCAAATTTATCTCTTTTGTTGAAAAAATTTCATGGTTATTCCACGTAAGTGTTTTGATGAACGGTGACGCCAGCTACATTACCTCTTCTGGTCAGGTTAATTGCCGTTATGAATGAATTAACGAAACGAAATGGTTTACGGTAACTTCTTTCAACAAGCATGACGAATTGCCATAAAACCGGGCTCACAAATGTCTTATTGGTTAGAATAAAACTTTGCACATGTGCGTCCGCTCATACTGTATCCGCGCTAGAAAGATAGCTACAAAAACAGCACGAGGGCTGGAGATATAAACATAAAGAATCAAGACACTAGACAATTGTAAAGATAAACGAACTGACAAAGCTAGCATATCCAGAGGTAGTAAGTTGTGCATGTGGTACGTCGAGTAAAATGACCACACGGCACAATAAATCAGGCGAATAGACGTTAGACGAACAGACGAAATAGTCCGATCACTGCCAAAATAACTAAAACCAAGGAAATTACAATTTAGACGCATTGATGCTCACTAGTAGACCAGTTTTGCTTAAAAATTAACAGCACACTTATTAAGAAAAACTCACATGTATCGTTCGTGTCGGGAAACAGACGTTCCGGTAATGTGTAGTTGAACTCCACAAGCTCCAAACGGAAATGCCCGCTGGAAAGGTTTTTGAACTCAAAACTTAGGTTCCACGAAACCGTTGAACCGCTTGGCCACCACCAAAGTTTCAGAGATTGTGATGTAGTCCCACAAGTCCCGGTAAACGACAAATTGAGACTTGTTGTTGTTGAATTGATGTAAAATAGACTCCTTTGTTGTACCCCTTGCTGGAGTGAAAAAAAGAAGTGTACACATGAATTTTTCGCCGACATGACCATAAACAGCTATCTTATTCACTTTTTTAAGGCAACATTAGCAGCGGGCTAATGTCACAAAAAAATATCTGCTTGGAATTTTATCGCAATGTAGAAAACGTCTGAGACGAACAATGGAAAAGTATGCCTTTGCATAAATGATTAAATGTACAAAATAATCTGTTTGGCGACTGACAGAAGGAATTTCACAGGAGTTCACAATACACGCATAACACAGAACCCGAGGAGTGTGTATCTTGGATAAGTTGCACGTAAAAGCATAACAACCCGTATGTAATATAACCACAGACAACTTCTCATACTTTTCCATAAAGTAAAGTCATCGGACATCGTAAGAAGTGCTGATAATTCGAATGTACAAGTCGGTAGTCCGGGAGTGAATGAAAGTCGGCTAGGTGGCAGCTACCCTACAGGTACACACTGTTTAGATAATGGTGTCCACGAAAACTACGATGGCTGTATACCCGGAAATGTTGCATCAGTAATGGCACGCACATGCCGCTGGGTTAAAGCCTATCGTGTCCACGACGTCAACGATCATTAGTTGCCAATTCGTGAGACCAAATGGAGGATGAGGACAACGGTCCTTATTTAGCTTTTCTTAGCTATGCTCTAGATCCCAGAAGCTAGCCAGAGAAACAATACGAGTAGCGAGAAAATGTTGATAGCAAATGATTGCGGACAGAACTTCCGAAAGCTAAACGGATGACAAAGAAATCTGGTAGACTTATAACGTCTGAGAAACAGGAGCAGCCGTCTTCACCGATAATCGGGAACTCTTCCAGCATCCTAAAGCCACAGGTACCAAAAATTTCGATGATAGCGAAGCAATCTGAATAGGAAACGGTGATCCAACATAAAACCTAGCTAAAGTCACACTAGGTAAGGCACTCTCAATTGCGAAACAAGTGATTAACAACGTAACTATGGAAGATTCTGACTCTCGTACTCTACGGGGG
>LOND01003278.1:15746-27097 GCA_014220965.1 Paragonimus kellicotti | reverse complement strand
CATCTCCGACGCCACCGATGATGCAGCTTCCCAGGTAAAAAAAACCAGTGAACAACCTCCATGACTTCATCATCTAACATTAAATCTACGTAATCACTGCGATCTTGCGGAAGCATTTTACACTTTGGGGCTGCAAAGCGCATTCCGAAGTAATTAGAACGGACGCGAAATAGCGTCCAGTGTTGTTTGTGCCGCTTGAAAGTTGTCAAACAGCAATACCTTATCGTCAGCATAATCAAGATCAGTCAGTCTTTCACCAGGTAGGAGGTCCACGCCGGCATCATTTGAGTGCCGCAGACAGTCCTCCATTATTTCGTCTATGACGAAATTGAACAAAAATGGTGAAAGGGGACAGCCTGTCTCCTTGCCACTGGAAATCCTGTCGATCGCAACTGTGAGCCCTGATTGCAACGAATGACCTGGTCATTTGATTCACGCGTACATCAACCTGCCTCTTCGACGGACGCAAATTACTAAGCCATGGTAGCTTTAACCTGTCACATGTTGTTTTCGCGCAGTTTATCCATTTTTACTTCCAAAAACTAAATGTTTTTCCATATGTATCTCGGTTTCATCCACGTCTCAGCTCTCCGATACTACGTTGTCCATCGTGTTCGGCCATGTTTACATAAGTTTGTGACCTGGCTGCATCACAGACGGGAAAGTTCAAGACACAGCCTATCGACGGACGTTGACAGTAGACATGGCGCACCTTGAAAAACCGCCAGACTTCCGAAATCAACATTGTTCGATATCTCCGGTTGCGGGGAAGTCAAATTTCTCCGTCAGTTGGCAACGTCTTGTCGGTTTGCAGTTTGTGATGACCCAGCTAACCGAATGTAACGCATGTGATGTGCTGATGTGTTCTCCATTGTCATCGATCATCTGAAGTTCCCCGGGAAACAACTCCTACATGCGGAGAATAGGTCCAGTTCCACATCTCCAAATCCAGATTTTTGACCCACAACTGAACTACATTGATGATAATATTGGAACGTCGTTAAGTATTTCCAGCATTCTCACAGGTTCATTGTTTGTCGATGCCGCTCCATTCGAAGTTCTCCTTGATCTTTGCAAGGACGCTTCTAGGAATGATTAGTCGTTCTCCGTTTTAGATGCATGCGGTATGATTGTAACCCTGTAAGCTAGGCCCAGATCGTGCGAAGTAATGGCCATAAAGACGACGGAAACACTACCAGGGAAGACGGAGGGTCTATCCAAACCCCTTGGCTCTCACTTAGCTATAGCCCACCGTACATCCGGATAAAATTAGATGATAGACGATAGGCTCCCTTGAGATGAAGTGCATCTTAAGAAAAAGGAATCACATTTCATGACGGCCCTGTTAAAATTTCACGGAAGGTTAAAGCAAACGTCTGTGTATCGTGGGAATGGAAGACTATCTGGGAAAACAGAGTTGTTACCTAGACTAGCGGTTCATATAGCCCTTAGGCCTATCGGTTTCGGAGGAACTCTGTACAGCAGTGTGTGCGCAGCTTCGTAACCAATGTTTGCCTGTCAAAAAATGAACTAGAACCCTTCGAGTTGTCATCCTAAAACTGCGCAACTTCAGGCAAAGCTTTGGGCTTGATGTTCCAACAGATTAAATGACGAAGGGCAGAAGTTTCCTCCCTCGATATATTATCGTAAGGGTCCAGCTAAGGCAGCCATCGAACACTGCGTATTGCTGCCGATAGAGTAGGATTTACTCGGGCAACCCAAATATTTAGGCAACCATTTGGAATGCCTCCTGAAATCTGTCGTGCAGTCAGCTGGTGGCATATTCACTAACGCAGGGCTAGGCGTTCAAGAACTCAGAGGTCTGCATCGTTTCGTCGCTCAGTTGACGCTGTCCCAAGTGAACCACTCAGCTGAGGTGAGATGCCCAACGAACCATCCGCGCATCGCCGATAGAATAACTCACCCTCTGCAACAGAACTGGGTAGGAGTAGTTGGCTCTGCTACAAAGAGTGATGGAGAACTTTCTTGCTTGAGTCCCAATAGAGGCGGATTTTGGTTGCTAATTGCCTGTATGGTCAACTCAGTTAATCCGGAGCCGCAGTGGCTGGAATAAAACCGCGTGCCTCCGCAAGGATTCCTAGAAACACCCTGTGCGTCGAACTAACTTCGGAGCAGTAAGTTGGCCGCGCCAATGTTTGTGGTGGCGATCTTGATTCGGCGATATGTCATAGATTCAAAAGCACGTCACTAAAGGGACTTGCGGTTCCGAGGAACCGTAAACAATTTGCCCGAAATGCTCCTCTTGAGTGCATTTCAACTAGTAAAGTGGAACACATAACATGGCTGAGGCGATATTAAGTATACCACCGAACGAAAGAATATCCTTGCTAACAACATCAGGTCTAAGTGGCCACATCCACCAGGAGGCACTTGGGGTTCAAGGGCACGTGTCAGAAGAACGTTTCAAGGTTCGCGTGCTTTTATTGGAAAAGCTGTTCATTCGGAAGGGCCTATTAGACTGTACCATGTCGGTGTACGATTCGGGGATAGTTTCTCTTATCCTCCGTGTTCCAAGTTTGCCTAAGTGCCTATGTCGTGGATATATCGGCAGGGATACACGACCAGATAAATTAACAAGGAGAGTGGAAACGGTGGTCATCGGGCGTGGTGACGACCGACTGTTTCGTACCACGTTGCACCAGACCACATAAGAAGACACCAACGCGTTCAGAGTTACGTATGTTTTCCTGACGCCCGCTGGAAAGAAGAGGCAGCTGTCAGATATCTCCAAGAAATCCTTTAGTATCTCAGCATTCTTTTGCTGTTTCCTGGAATGGGAACGCTCAAGCCGCACTGTCAAGATCCTTGTCTAGCTCGGGGTTGGAAATAACAGCCGTGGTATTGTTTGCCCAATTCAGTATGTTCATGGTAAATGGAAGTAAGCCAACCTTTGATTACATCACACTTTGGACAGACCGCATTCTCGTGTTGGAGTTCTTGAAAACCATCCCTTGCCGCCTCATCACACTCTTGGTTATTCGCATCCAGATGGTTTGTGACCACACTCGGGGCTGTCAACTGCAAAACGCTTCGTCCGAGGTAAACTCGGGGAGCACAACTTTTCGAGGAAGCTTCTGCGTTTCTTCTCAAGAACTCTACGTGTGGCTGAATGGTTCAACCAATCTGTGAGGACTGGAGGGCTCGGGGCCAGCCAACAAAATTACCAGCGGCTTCATGGCAAATGACGAATTGAAGAGGATACTCTTAGTAACAGCCGTCAGTAGCGCGCTGTAGCGCGCGAACCTCGTTTCACGTCATTCAAACTGGTACGCCTTACTCCCTGTGATACTATGGTCAATATTGTTCAAGAATTACTTAAGTTGTGCGAAAGCTAATCTGGAATGTGCAGTTTTGTTCCAGAATCTAAGAGCTAACACGAATGCTTCTGATGTTTCAGCTCTTTCACCATAACACGTTTGCTACATGCACGCGGTAACGCGGACTGGGTACTGTTAAGTTTCCCAAACCTAGGGAAAAAAGTCGTGGTAATCGGGGTTCAAACCTATAATCACGTGGTTGGTAAAAGCTGTCAAGGAGATACCACGAATTCTAATTTAAATGTATTTGTGCGTGATAAAAACAAAGCATAGAATATGAGTGTGGAGCAACAACATAAAGTAAATCAAGCAAGCACCAGGTAAGTTGGAACAGGGGATTATTAGTATAACACATAGTGACGACAAGCAGACGTCCTCATGGGCGCTAACATGAAATGCTACTGTGTAACATTACATTATTACTACCTAAAGTTAATTGCGTTCCTAGTCAACCGATTTCCCATTGTCCGGAAAAGCGGACACGCAACGACTCTAACACCAAATTATTTACATACGCATGCGCAATGGGATGAAGTAAACAACCGGACACTTGGTTATGCGCCTCCGATTTCGAACTGTACTGAAGTATGTGTTAGTTTTGTATTGACCCCACCGCACTGATGTTCACATCTTGCTCAATCACGTACGAGCACTTTTGCACAGAATGCAACCAACAGGTTCACCACGATAAAGTAAGTCAGCACCATCAAAACATTGCTTTTAAACACCTCTTTGTATGGCGTTTGTGCTTATTCATAAGTCAATGACCATCACGATTCAAGTGTACGTTGAAGATGTTCCTCATTTTTTCAGTCCATCTTGTTTACCCTCAACCTCCTTTGAATCTTAACCGTGAGTACCACGGCTCGAGCTGCCGTCGGTTCTGGTAGTGATTCATATGGCAGTAGGGTAATTAATAAGTATAGACGTCAGAATAGGGATAGAAAAGACCATGGAGCTTCAGGAAAAAGTACAGACAACATCGTGGATACAAACTCGCCATTGATTGAGGCACGTTGTCATGTCAAAAGGTTTCCCGATCAACGGTGTAGATGGTCGCAAACTCCCCAACCAGATTGACGCCTACCAAATTTGTTCAATGGAACGGTCAAGCCCTTCATATCTTGTGACCAAGTCTTCGCCTGACCATCATGCGGTTTCTTTCAACCATTAACAACCATATTTAGCAATTTTAACAGGGCCGTCATGAAATGTGATTCCTTTTTCTTAAGATGCACTTCATCTCAAGGGAGCCTATCGTCTATCATCTAATTTTATCCGGATGTACGGTGGGCTATAGCTAAGTGAGAGCCAAGGGGTTTGGATAGACCCTCCGTCTTCCCTGGTAGTGTTTCCGTCGTCTTTATGGCCATTACTGCGCACGATCTGGGCCTAGCTTACAGGGTTACAATCATACCGCATGCATCTAAAACGGAGAACGACTAATCATTCCTAGAAGCGTCCTTGCAAAGATCAAGGAGAACTTCGAATGGAGCGGCATCGACAAACAATGAACCTGTGAGAATGCTGGAAATACTTAACGACGTTCCAATATTATCATCAATGTAGTTCAGTTGTGGGTCAAAAATCTGGATTTGGAGATGTGGAACTGGACCTATTCTCCGCATGTAGGAGTTGTTTCCCGGGGAACTTCAGATGATCGATGACAAGGAGAACACATCAGCACATCACATGCGTTACATTCGGTTAGCTGGGTCATCACAAACTGCAAACCGACAAGACGTTGCCAACTGACGGAGAAATTTGACTTCCCCGCAACCGGAGATATCGAACAATGTTGATTTCGGAAGTCTGGCGGTTTTTCAAGGTGCGCCATGTCTACTGTCAACGTCCGTCGATAGGCTGTGTCTTGAACTTTCCCGTCTGTGATGCAGCCAGGTCACAAACTTATGTAAACATGGCCGAACACGATGGACAACGTAGTATCGGAGAGCTGAGACGTGGATGAAACCGAGATACATATGGAAAAACATTTAGTTTTTGGAAGTAAAAATGGATAAACTGCGCGAAAACAACATCTGACAGGTTAAAGCTACCAATGGCTTAGTAATTTGCGTCCGTCGAAGAGGCAGGTTGATGCACGCGTGAATTCAAATGACCAGGTCATTCGTTGCAATCAGGGCTCACAGTTGCGATCGACAGGATTTCCAGTGCAAGGAGAACAGGCTGTCCCCTTTCGCCATTTTTGTTCAATTTCGTCATAGACGAAATAATGGAGGACTGTCTGCGGCACTCAAATGATGCCGGCGTGGACCTCCTACCTGGTGAAAGACTGACTGATCTTGATTATGCTGACGATAAGGTATTGCTGTTTGACAACTTTCAAGCGGCACAAACAACACTGGACGCTATTTTGCGCGAACCGGAATGCGCTTGCAGAATGCAAAGTGATTCTGCAAGATGTGATGTAGAGTAATGAAGTATGAGATGTTGACCGGTTTTATATGAGTTGCATCAGCGGTGGCGTCGGAGGTGTAGGGAATGAAATAGAAGCGCGTATTTCCAAGGCTAGGGCGGTGTTCGCTAATCTAAGACACCTATGGCGACAGAGAGGTATTTCCCTGAAGCTTAAGGGTCGTGTATATCAAACAACAGTGAGGGCCGTATTACTTTACGGCAGCGAAACCTGGCCACTCAGGGTAGAGGACGTGAACCGTCTCCAGGTATTTGACCACCGATGTCTGCGTTCAATCGCTCGTATCGGGTGGCACCAGCGAGTAAGCAACGAGGAGGTTAGGAAGCGGGTGTTTGGCACTGATTGTCAAACGAGTTCTTTTGTTCAGTCGCTACATTTGCACAGACTTAGATGGTTGGGTCATGTACTAAGGATGCCAGCTAGTCGTTTGCCACCGAGCACTGTTTGCCGACGCTGCGGCCGACTGGCGCAAGGTGCGAGGTGGACAGATGATGACCTGGCGTAGACAAATGAAATCGTTCACGAAGGGTTGGTCACTGTAGGTCGGGTTCGTCTCCCGGGCTGGGGCCCTCGCGACTCAGAGTCGGTGGCTTGAGACGTTAGGTGAGATGGCGGCTAATCGAGCTCAGTGGCGTGAATGTTGTCGTTGTTTGGCCGAGTTGTCTGTGAAGTGAGTGCACTTAATGATGCGGGGCAGTGAAAGCCGTAAGGAAGCTGTCTTGCTGATGACGCCTTACTTTCACTACAGCTCGGTTGTTTGTTTGCAAGGTGTAGGCGCCTTGATGTGTATGTTGAATATAGACGTAGCTATTTTTAGTAGTTAGGTCCACTTCCCCTCCTCCTCCTCTTTTCTTCTTCCTATATAAGTTTCTTTTTTCCTTTGTTTCTTCGTGGTTGTGTGGCAGTCAAGCATCAGTGTGAACCACTGATGTATTGCTGTCTATGATGATGATGATGATGATGGTGTCGCCAGCAGTCACAACTTTATGTAGTCCAACTGATGGAGGCAACGATAATCGAATACCGCGAGCCTACACGCCAGGTTCCATTATCTGTGGAACAAACCTGAACGCACACATGCATTATAAGCCCACCCTCAGTCAATGAGTATACGTTTCTGAGAAGCCAAATTGACGACGGTTGACGAGTATACGATGTGACTTCGCTATCCTCGTGGACATCTCGGCAACAGTAGTACAAGCCCATGAGATCAACGGTCTCATGGGACTTGCAAGCAACAACACAGACAAGGTCAATGTTGGCCTAATTCCGCAACAACAGTTTAGACTGTGAAGGTGAGGAGCGCGCACCTTAAAAATCAATTACAGCGTTTAATCTGTTTACGTGGTCTGAATGTTCTCGGACGAATACTTCGCATGCTCACTACTAGTCAGCTTATTACCTGGCAGAATCTTCACTCAGAAATCCTCGGAACCACAGTGTCATTTTCAGAATACCGTTCACCACAACTGAAAAAGAAGGGAGAGACCGAACACCCCTGTCGTACGTCACTTGACGTGGAGAACGCTCGTAATGGTCATTCATAAATGCGTACTTTGTAGTTATGGAGGGCATACAACAGTTTTAACGAATCAACATGGTTCGTTTGGACTTATATGCGACGCAGGCATCATCATCATCATCGTCATCGACAGCAATACATCAGTGGTTCACACTGATGCTTGACTGCAGGCAGCCCCGCAAAGCGTGTCGGGCAATCGAGTCAACAGTAGCCTTCATGTCCAAAAATGTCACGACCGTTAGCCAGAAAGGATAGCCAATACTTCATTATCTGTCGCAAGATGAGAATAAGATCAACACACCCACGATGAGACCGGAAACCTATATGTTTCCTTATCTGGTTCTCTGTGTTACACAAGCCGCGCAATATGAGAGCCGTGAGCATCTTGAATGTGGGAGATAAAGCCAATAACTCTACGGTTGTCATGTGTTGCTCAGTAACTATTTTAAAAGTGGGAATGACTATTGATAGGCCCCACTCGTGGGGCACCTCTGTAACCATTCATAAAGAAGGAGGAATGTGAACAGTTCAATCAACAACCTGTGACCGCCATCGCTGAAAAGAGCTAGAGAAAGAGTGCCCGGACCCTCAATTTTACAACGTTCAAATAAGTTAGACATAAGGAACATTTTAGTTTCCAAAAGAATATTATCGGGAACGTCTTAACCAGTCACACAACCCCCATCGTTCACAGTCGAATGAATTGGCCAGGGTCATGTAAACCATTCCGCAGTGTTCACTCCATCTTTCAAGTCGCTGTGAGGTATATTCCTCACACAGTCCACTAATACCTTGTCGATAGCCAGTGAGAGTGTTACTCCGCGGGGAAAATGTCCTGTCAATCTCTTCGGCTAGCTCAGAGAATTACGTTTCACGGTCCTTGAGCAGATTCATCGTAAGTCTTCATTTCAGTTCAGGGTCTTTGCCGTATTCAGAGTCCAGTTTTGTCCATAGACCCTTATGAATTGGCAGAAATCCACTTCTAACGTATCTGCAACGCTCCTTTGGAATAGACCTTTCCACAAGTGGATGCGCACAGCTGTTGAGATCTTTACTTAGTGCCCTAGTGACCGGGGCAGTTTAGTCATCAGTAATTTCCCACAGAGGTTTTGTGTATCTCCGTCGTTCAGTTTCCCACCGAATACTTCACGTTTGCGGGAAGATAAGTCCGGGAGGAGAAGACAATAAAACGAAGCAGGCACGAACAACGGTACGATGAGTCAAAGTAGTTACTCTAAGACGAACGACTAGCTTTAGTGGGGCGATGCCACCGATAGCTGAAGGTGGTCTGATCAATTTAGGTACAGGTTGGTAACGATGTGACGCACTGTCAACATTCGAGACGCTCCGTATGTAATCTACGGGAACAACATAATTATAATAACCGACCGTCATTGTCAATGCGTTCTGTCCGGATATCAAACATACTAGCTAGCTGCTTATTCATTGCAGACGATTAAGTTGTACCTTCATATCACCAGTGAGCACAATGAAATCCGGGAATTCAGTTTGTCTCAGAATATCAAAGAGAGCATCGTAGAAGGCGTTTGTGGCAGCATATTATCCTATTGTCTGTGGGATGATATACAAATATAACAAATAAACAACGCTTTTCAGGTCTATGTCAACTGGACTTTGACTGAAGTGCTCAGTGTAACGACGGACAGGCGACCATTCACTGAGATCCAGTCAAGCAGGTTCTGCACTGCCTTAGAGCTCAGCGCAAGCCTCATTTCAGCATGACCGTGCGATTCGATATCATCGCCATCACAGATCTTGCGAAAAAACAATGGATCCATGTCATAACCCAAGGACACATTCAGATGAGACAACGTTAGGGTTGTAAAGGGACGTTTCTGAGACACGTATCACGCGCAGTTCCATAAACTAGGGAGTGCTCGTCACAGCAGTTGGTGACCTACTGCTCGCAGAGTATGCACATTAAAAATGTTCACCAGTTGACTTCGTTTGAAGAAAGGAAATTTCAGAGCACAGAGAGAAGGTGAAAATGAGTGGACAGGTTTGTCGGGGAAGCGATAGCCACTGGTACATCCCGACTGATTGTGCTACAAAAAGGGTTAACCCCACCGTTGGTCTCGGACTCAAAAATCTGACCCGTAAGACTACAGGAGAGGAGGTTTGCTTGGAGGACACTACCCGAGACCACAATGACTCAAAAGTCTATTTCGTCTGATAATACGAGACCGGCCTAGCTCGAATATGCCGTGAATAAGATACAAATGACCAATGCTGACCATTGTTGCGTGCAGTGGATGTGTTTGGCACCAAATCGAACTTTACTACGATACTGAAATTGTTTTGACAGCACTGCATAATATGCAAGTGATTAGTCAATCGTGGGCAATCAGAGTCCTCCTTTTTGAGGACTGCTTTACCAACTCCTTCCCCCTACTCAGAAAAGAACGCTGTCTCAACTGTGAAAATAGTTCCGTTGCATACACATAGGACCGTTTCACTACTCAGGCGTTTCAACGCGGTCGGTAGTAGGACAAATAACCCTGTGTGTAACAACTTGCCTGACTACTCCCTCTTTATCATTGTGAGACCCCAGCAAGCTCAGTCCTCTGAATCGATGCAGTGCACAAACCTGACCACCACGTCAATGCAGCAGCCTAAGCTATAGTCCATCCTTTTACCCACTGCATTGGTGAAATATGGTGCTGAGAATCTACTTCAGCAGTTTCCGAAAGTAATGAGTTAATGTTCACACTCATTACTGCGGACTAAGTCCTACTCCTATAGTATGTAAGATGTTAAACAATTTAACCCATCGAATACCACTTTCGCCACTGAAGATTAAAGTAAATAAAATGATCCCTGATGTTTGCGTCAAGCACCAGAATTATGACGGTGACACCGAAAACAAGTGCCGGCTCTCATAAATTCACGAGGCGTTCGAATATAGTGATATGCCTTCCGATTTCGTCTCCTGAATGAGGGTATGCGCAGCGAACAAGTTAAGCTCATTCAAGATTTACACGGACACATCAAATGAGAGAAAATTACGGCACATCAACATATCTATTTTCGATCATCAGAGGTGCTCGATAAGACTGCGTACTACCACCGTTTCACTTTAACTTTACAATGGATGAGGGCGAACACGACCGTTAGATTCAGCCTTCACCAGGTAACAAATTTCGTCAGCTGGATTATACAAACGACACCATTTAGGTCAGAAACAACTCGCATGTAGCCCAAAATGCGCCAACCAGGTTAACAGTAAGAAACACGTGTTCATTCTTAAAACTGAACGGTGCTGACACTTACATCTGCGTCTAAGATTGCCACGAATCTTGACATGAAAATGGTGTAATTCGTATTCACCCAATCTGTCCTGCTTTATAATTACGAAAGCTCGGTCTATTTTGACAGGCACTTGCCGATTATGCGTCTTTCACGGTTGTCGATAGCTCATAGTGGAATCCTGATGTAGGCAAGGAAACTGTCGGCCAATAGATTTTCGCACGTAGTAGTCAGATAGCAAAATCTACAGCCCACGCGGTTTCTTGTCAGAGACGCTTTCGCTTCGGAAGCGTGCTTCGTATGTCCTCACCGACCAAAAGCGTACTCCAGGTTAGGGAACCCAGAACTGGGGACACCTATGGTTAAAGACTGTCAGATATTTAGTGGCGCCTGTGTGGAGAACTTAATATACGCTTCACAACAAAAAATGAATTTAAATGCAGATAGCTTGTACGACGGGCTATGCAATCACAGCTTACTGCCGTTGTACGCCACCAATGGGTGCCCTCATATTTGCTTCGTGCTACGCCTCCGTGATAGCTCACAGCTCAAAATTCATGCATGCGAACTTCCTGACGTTCATAGTCTGATGCTAAGTCAGTGAACTTCGTCACGTAGCACCACAATAAAACTGCACGTTCGTGATCGTGCGGGTGGGCTGAGTTAGAAGTGAATGGTTAGCTGGACAGCTACAGTAGGATATCACGTTCAGTGGGTACATACTTCGAATGGGTGGATGCATTTTTAGAGAGTTCGTGAACTACGGTGATGTAACTGCACGCTGTCT
>LOND01003277.1:37623-60870 GCA_014220965.1 Paragonimus kellicotti | reverse complement strand
TTCATATATCCAATAGAAATAGTACGAACCGGCGGTCTGCGACTAGTTAAAAACCGTCAGTTTCACACAGTTCTGTAGCTGAATCAAAGAGGCGTTGAAAATGCATTAGTCCAATCGAATAGATTAAGTAGGTTAGCCACATATATGTAGAATTATACAAGAAACAAAATAACGAACACAGCAACCCGTTCAGGCCTACATAATTTTCCACAGGCAATATCGTTCTGGACTAATAAAGACCAGTTCAAAAGTTTTGATCAGACGTCAAACCTACGGCGTAGGTCTTTTTTAGGTGCTCCATAGTCAGTTGTCTAAAACGTTTCCACAAAGAAAAATCCGACGGATTTAGAACAGCAGCGGTAGATGCTGACGGGACAACATCAGCTGGTGTCATTGACGAAGGCCGCTTGTCGCGTTCCATGTTCATCTGAACGTAGATCTGAATCAACAGAATGGCAATAAAAATACACAATGAAAACGGAATCTACAGTCTTTCTAAGTGTTGCGTGATCATATCTCACTTGTAGGCTTTGACGATGTCCCTTCAATATAACCTCAGGGGGTGTTGGTGTAGTACGAGTAGTTTATTATGACCAGGCGCCCACATATCTACTTCGAATAATGCGCAAAAGTGAACAACCAACAAAGGATTTGAAACAAAAACTAGACTAGATCTCTGGAACATCGTAAATTAGCGATGTCACAGTAAGACAGTCATTGGTAACGAGAAAAGAAAGAGTGAAACAACAATAGTTGGGAGGTAACCGAGTCGAGGGCAGTGGGACTCATGAAACTGACAAAAGATCTTAGGTAAAAAACCCACCAATCACCATCAAGATGTCTACACGTTGTAGTTAACAGGTGTAAAGCAAATTGAAGTAATAAAACCCAGTCACGAAGACCTCAGTAAAATGATGCGCCAACATCTTGTGGGTTTCGGTCAATAAACTTTACCTCAGGTTGGCATGTTCCGCCATCCACGGAGACAATTCAGTTTTGTTAACATCCAAAAGAGTGTTGTTTTTAATTGAAAGAGCCATCAGAAGTGATATTAATGGGACAGATGGACAACAGTATTTGTTGTCCTTTAAGAGTAAAGCACGGTAGCTCAAGATTCGAAGAAAGGTCTTAAGCAGTAACACTTGGCTCCTAGGGTAGTGTCATTTGGAATTGGAGTGTGGTCCTAAAACGCCGCACATTTGACGATAAATCCATATCGTTAGTGACCGGACGTGAAGGTTTTCGGTCCGTGAAAGCAGAACTAAACGGTTCAGTCGCCAGACGCACTACAGGCGATGATGGAACGTCAGTTGGAAAATAAGAGTCAGAAGATACTGGCACGTCAGCAGTATGAATCCTCATTCGTACAAGATTGCAAGACCGAAAGTACATACACATTATACCAATGCATTATTACAAAGTGAAAGGCGGCTTTTTAAACAAACCGCACGGCATAACTGTTTATGTTTCAAACATCGAAGCACGAGCGAGAAAAAACGAACACAAAACTGATTTACCTAGGAGAAATTTATGCTAAGCAGGGTATAACAAGGGGTATCAACGATCACACGACAGCACATACCTTGTTCAAATGCCGCACTGGATCGGTGACCAATTCTTCCTCATTGCCATAGATTTTCCATCCTTCAGTTAAGAGGTCTAGTATTTGCAAACAGAAGAGGCACACAAAACCCATACCAATATTCTTATATTAATATTTTCATTAGTAAAATATTAGAAAGTTGCCGCAATTGTTTTGTGCATTGTTACGTAAGCTTGCAATGGATACAAGCGAGTTGACGTAGCGAATCTCACAGCTAAGAAGTTTGAAGCGATGCAACCTGAACGATTTTTTTCCAACAGTAGTCGACAGTCTAGTATTTGATTTGACCTACTTCAGTAATGGGATATACTGAGTGGGAATTTCGTTGTGAGTGAAAGTAATGAACTTTAATTGCTCTCTATGCAGCAAATGAAACGTCCACCTTTCCAATCACCTCACACTAGTGTTAACGTGTGACACATGGTCCCTTGTCATAATTCGAACCTTTCTCCTCTCATTCGGTCTGTGGCCACTGCTTCTTAGCCCACGGTCATCGTTATCGTGCCGTTTCTCAATTTTAGTCCACTTCTATTACAGTTTGCCAGTCAGGTAGCCCAGATACACATGAACTGTTGTTTGTACAAAAAAAGAATATCAGAAAGGAACATTTTTTACAACAGTCAATGTATAGACAGTGAATATGAAAGTATGGCCATCAGAACACACGGTAACTGAGAGCAAGCATGTTGAAACGCAACGTAACATAAATGTCAGTGATCTTTGGTTGCGCATTCATTTGGCACGTGAATACCACTTCCGGGGAAAGCATAAAGAGATCTGTGTTCGATGATGGTCTCTATTTAAAGGGAACTAACCAGCAACCTCGGAAAAAAAAACACGTACGGTTGTCTGTTGATATCCTTGTCATTAATCTTCAAACTCATCGGTTTCTTTTCGAGCATTGTTAGATCGGAGAGACTCTCAAAAAGATGGAGCGCACTTTTGGCAGCCTGTTATTGCCACTCTTCGTATTCGGAACAACTTTAAGTAGAGTGATGTTTTCAGCAACACGCCTCCACTCAGAAGTCCCATAGTTCAACTTTATAAATCGGAACGGTCTTATCTGGTTGACGGACATGTGTGGATCAAAATGAAACTCATTACACATCAGGGTCGGCTATTCAAATTTCACATAAGTGGGGAGATAGTCGATATGTTCATCCCTCTAAAAAGGAACACACAATCAGCTTCAGCCACTGCTGAAGATTTTGATCTATTTACATCATATCTCTGAAAACACGTCCAGATGGTGGTGTCTCCAACGTACAATCATTGATTTCGGGCCTACTAAATTGCAAATATTTAGTCAGATCTTCGCCAAAAAGGGTATTTAACTTTTCACAGACTGCTTTACTATCAAGTTCCACAATTCTATGAACGATATAGGTTCCCGAATGTACGATATAAATCTTGTCATGAATACTCAGATAATTCCACTATCCAGTGGTTATAACCAGGACGTTTCCATCTATGGCAAGAAAACAAGCATGAGAGGCACCGGTGGTAGTATTACCGGAACTGACTGGATGAAAACCAAACATTCCAAGAGAGTACCGAATTCCCTGGTGATGCGTTGATAACACAACTGTCAACCTGTCTGGAAATGAACAAAGCTGAGCCAGAACACTAACTGATACTTTTGACCGATGAAATGATGGTTAGATAACTGCAGATATCAGCATTGTCTGTTAGCAACACTTCTATCTGGTAGTTACGTGTCTGGCGGTTTGTGGACCAGTCAGGTAGAATCAAACATCAATCTATTACAGCTTTTGTTGATATTGTGTACCGCTTCGTTTCTACTGTTGTCGGTGCATTCTGATACCCGGTTTGCAGCCATGCAGCCTATTGATAGTAGTAACAATCGTCCCCAAGACAATCAAGTACCAATTTCAACACCGAGTGATCACTGCATTGAGGTGGCTTTTATAGAGAGGCAACTCCACCTAGTATGACAGTAAACACTCTTGGGAACAAAAGGTATGAGGGGATTATTTCCGTTCGGAGAAGAGGGCATTTGATTCGAGAAGCTAATTTGTAATCACCACTTTAAGTTCAATAAATCATGCTACCAATGTGCACTATCGGAATGTCAATATGTGGACGCGTGATTCCCTTACGAATTAGATTACGGAGCTGGCTCAATCAACTGAGTGGTTAATAGTCAGGCTGGTTTCTCAATTTGCCTGTGAAAGATTCTCACTGTCACAAACCGAATATTAAGAGTATATACATACATGTCGGCAGTCAGATAAAAAACACTCAAGTTAAGTTAAGTTAATTTGCAGGTCCACGCTATTGACTGCGTAAAAGTGCTTGGTTGATGGGGCATGGGTTTATGCTTATACAACAAAACAAATTTTACAGATGAAACTGTCGTCTTCTACATAAGGGGGGTAGGGAACATATCATTAAACAAAGTGTACTCCGATCGCTCAGCAAATGGCCGCGAATTGAAGCCAAACGACTAACAGTACTCCCCGGAAGCTTGATGTACCTTTTTGTACAGTTATTGTGCGCAGCAGTAATGAGAATACGACATCAACGTAGTACTTACCATGCCTTCGGGTTACGTTAGCCTTCAATGTCAACTGTCACACCTCCGTGTCTCTGGATCTGAGTAAAGTCTATCAAGTAAACTCGATATTATGTTGCTTTATAGGTCGGACTTCTGAGCCACAGATTCCAGGTCGGCTCCTTCGAGTCAGCCTGAGACACGTCCGCGGATGTAGGAGGTACCTGTTGGGACATGAAATGCAAGTAGGCCACTAGACCGATGCAATACCCGACGGTCGGAACGCTGCACCGGACTGGGCGCGATGGAGCTGAATGACTATGGCATTAGCGTCGTTGCCCTGAGTAAGACAAGGCTTATATAACGAGATAAGCGCCCAGAAGCAGGCACTGGTTACACCATTTACTGGATGGGTTTTTCAAAAGAAGGTATTCACAACGTTATTCGTTTCACAGTTGGTGATAGTACCAGTAAACCAAGGGGAACTCTGTTGAAAACAATGCAGCCTTTAAAACACGCGGTCGATAGAAAAGTTACCACTGCAATTCAACCACCAGTGAGAGTCTTGTTAATGGGCTTCACATGCAATGGAAAGAAGGATCGTTTCGGTATCGAACAAAATGGGAATAACTGAAGCCTATGAATAGGTTGAACCGCCCAGATTCACAGTAGCTCGGATAAACATCCGCAAGACAAACAATAACTGTCACGAAGATGAAAAACACACCGACGATTTAATAGAATAACGGTGTCAGCAGCAAAAGAGATCATGTAACTGGCGAAGTAGACGTGAGTAGCTGGTCTTAAAGAGCCAGATCTAGGAAACCAGCAGTGATGCGATGTCCACTTAAAAAGAAACCACAAAAATCGTTGAGGATTAGGTACTGAGACATTTATCATCAGTACCCAGTAGGTGTTCACATTCCAAAAGCGAGACAGCGCCAGGTTGCACTTACTGTACGGCGAGTGAGCCAGTGTTCTACATGCTGATGTTAGTGAATGGATGAATAGATCGTCAAACGTGACAGTAAGATATCCACGGAAAGTGTTATTAATTACCCCGAAAGCTAAAGAGAAGTTATACTAAAAAGTTAGACAGTGTCGTGAGCTTTCACTGGCTCCTTCAAAACAATCATGAGCTTGATTAGACGACGCCGTGGTTCGCGCCGTCGTTCAATTCAGTAATAACGAGGAATAACTTGTAAATATATTATCGCAATAAAGGGGGATGAATGAGGCGGAGTGAAATAAAACTTCGAAAACAGTAAACGTGGGCACATCCTTAGTTGTGACATTTAGCCATCACCGGTAGCGTTGTTAAACAGCAGTTTGGGTGATCCTAAGACCCCCAGTCAGGCAGGTGACACCTACCCACTTCACTTTGCGGAATGGTTAGATCTTCATATTTGGTGACCACGTCGTATTTCAATCACCTCGCGACTTCACCCAACTGTTAGTATTCGCATCAAATAATGCCTTTTGTGATCCCCTTGTACGTGGAAGCAATCAAACGTCGGTTGGTGATCATTTGAAAATGACGGTCCAGCAAGTAGTCCACTACCCCACGGTCTCTACAACTGTGTGCATCTCTCTTGCAAACGACAAATGATTGCTCTTGGTTAGAGGTGATATTCTTGAGAAGAATGTCATAAGCCCGACGTTTCGGTTCAAGGTTACAGCAACAGCGAGGTCTGAGACCTCCATCTCGACCATTAGCAGGGTTCCGTGATTTACGATATTAACCATGGTATTTTCCAACTCTTTACCTAGGACATCGAGCGACTGCATGACACTACTGAGAAAGGAGAACAGGCGTTATATACAACGCGTATTCAGATGGAGAAAAGCGAATTCCGATGAGGTGCTGTTGCGATTCAAAACGATGGGATGACGAAAGCTGTTGCAATGGTTCAAACTATTCATAATCATATTCCACTAACCCGTTTGAGGCCCAACAGCTGGGCAAGTTCATTTTCCGAATAAAGGTTTTACATTCGTTAAGCGACAAATTGTATCGCTGCGCTGTGTAACAAAACCTTTCTAGAATTTCATCGTGACCGTGTTGGCCGTAGATTGTGACGTTACCAACACGTATGTATCAGTCAGATAATACACTTCAAATAAGAGGTTGGTCGTCTTCTGAAAACAAGCGATTTTGGTGCCAACGAAGATAGCTCTGCAGGATTAGTCGAGTTGTTCGCAGGTTTTGAAACAGAATATTCTTTCCTTATCTCAAAAAGGAACTTGGTAAATATTTGGAAGAATGAACATGATAAACATGCAGTAGCAGGAGATATGTCTTGCCATTCTATCAACTTTCGGAAGAGGATAAGTATCGATGTAGGCAAACCGAGTCATAAGTTAACCGAATCCAATGGCCGTTCTTCCTTTTTATCAATCGTTTTTTTCAAAATCAAGAACTGGGCCCTTCAGAGGGATCCGGAGGGTTCCGTCATATTTTTCATTGAAAAGTTGGTCGATCTCAGTAAACACAAAGTGCTCATTTGCAACCGAATGACGACACGATGAGGTAGAGACTGGTGTGCAACTCGGGTTTAGAGTTTCGAACAAAGCCGATGACTTCAAGGGAGTAGTTAGCACTCCGCAAAACGAGAATGTAGGTTCGCCGCCCTCAAATGATATCTTCATCTTCCCACATAGCTTATGAAAATTGTGATTAGGTCAAATATCTGTACAGCGATTTGTAAACGTGGACCCCAGAATAGATAAAATCGTTGTACTTGATAGAAACATAAGGGCGACGCACAGTGTTTGGTTGAATGCCAACATGATTTTGTTTTTCGACTGGAAGAATCCCTAGTTATTTTCGAGAATAGCAGGTCGAGAGGTGTGGATTTCAGTACTTTCATTATCCACCGGGACGTAAAGAGGCGCTCCAGTTATGAAAGTTCAAAAACGGCGCTTATCAGACTATCAGACGCAACATCGTGACAAATGACGATTAAGCAAAAAGAGAAGCAGAGCTTAGGGAACGTTTAACCCCTTTGAAGATTACAGGTTTTTCTGAGCTCTGTGTGCAGTTTGTTCAGTTTGCATGCTACGGCCAAATAAACAACAGACAGCCTCAAAGTTCCCACAAACGCCGCATCATCCTTTGAGGAAGAATTGGACTTCAACAGCTAATGATGGCGTATTAGTACCGTCTGGGGGAAGATATATTAGTTCTGAGCTCATTCTAATGGCTTACATCCTCAAAAAGCAGCAGGAAAGTTTAGAGACTTGTTCTAGAACTCACTGACGAACTCCTCCAGAAGGTAGTACGCTGATAAAAACATCTCGGAATAAACCATTCCGATCCCGATCAACGGCAAGAGTGCGGAAGTTACAGACTTTAGCAAGGGATTGATCTCCGCAGAAAGTGATCCAGCGTTTGTTGCTTTATTGCATTCAGGTGGAGAATAGGCGTCCGGCGATGAGACGCACAGGGCGGTCTTCACATGGCAAGATAATGATAAAATGAAGCGTTAAAGTATTGAGACCGTGAGATGTACGCAGTTGTAGCAGTCTTTTATCGCTGTCAGTATGTTACTCTCTCGAAAACTAAATATGCTACCAAGCCACTTCTCCTTTGGAGTAAGTCAACCAAATTCAGCAACCAAATTGGCTGCTGGTACGGTAATGTCTGGGTATATGGTCTGCTTCAGAAGGTCGATCAAAACGTCATAAAATGTACTTTTGAAAACATCTAAACTACTGTTCTTTGGAGCACATCAATACACTAAACATATGACGCCTTCGTGAATAGTGCCAACAAACTTTAACTAACGCTCTCGGTCCGACAACACACAATCGACTGTTCACTGGGTCCGACCGAGCAAACGCTGCTATGCCTTGAAACCCAGTGCGGTCCCCACTCCACCTGGGTCACGAGAGTCACCTTTGGCATCACCAGAGATTCTGTGTACCAATAGTCATCTAGAATTGAATCCAGGTGAATGACGGTGATAGAGTCGCACAGTCGCGTTTTCGGGACAGTGCACACCAACCTTCAAATTTGAGTGTTTTCCATAACAATTTGTGGACTAACTTGCCAGAAATTGCAGATATTAGGCGCGCAAACGTTTGCAATTAAGTTGGCCTTGGAAAAAGTGTCGACCGAAAGCACGGAAAGAACAGAAGAGTAGAGGGCAAAACAAAGAAGAGGTAACAGCCGAATAATGTCACTGTAATGGAAACGCTTTGCCTCCATACTTCCAGGTCATCTACACTGTGCAGAGTGATTTACGGAACTACGTTCCGATTCTGTAGTTCAAAAATCAGGCCTGCGAAGCAGCATGAAGCAGGATTTTCTTGAACGACTCCACCCAGAGTCAACGCCTCGAGAAGCTGACTCCCTTGACATTTATAGAGTTGCCTGGCCTGGGGGAGTAAGGAATAAGTCGGTAATGTATGATTCTGATTACTACTGCGCGAAGATGTAGATAAGGTTACATCAGGCTTCTGCATGAAATCAAACAGTTTTTCACCGCAATGGATACATCCGCGGTCATGGTTAACCACTGGGTGACTGGAGAGTGCTTTGCCTGGGGATAACTTTCTCAATCCCCTTAGAATGCAACTGCTTTTCGTCTGCCCGTTTGACATGGACGTATAAGCGCAAACCTGGCCACGTCGTTAAGGTAGCAGAATAAGTCAAAATTATAGAATGGTTGTCGGTATTGCCGTGTTGCAAACGAGACAGTGAAACCTACGGTAAATGGAAAGCCCACCACCCGCTTAAAACAGCGATCATGGAGTCCATGGTGTGCAGTGTTCAGAGAACAGCAAAGAGTATCCCATGCGTTATATGTCCCACGGTTGCTTGAGAAGCTTAGGCGACAATAGGACAAAAGAATAGCGGAGGACAATGAAAAAACTTGGCGACTACATCTCTCACACGGTCGCATCAAGCATGTTCCTTTTGCTATGAACACAACTCAGTTGCAACCTCTCATGGCCAGGAGTATACGGATGTTCCAGACAAAAGGTAAGCTATTTTCTGAGGTATACGCTGTAGCCTTTCAAAACTGGCTACGAGAAAGCCCGCAAAAAAAAGATCAATACTTTTAGCATTGATGGAGGGTATCTGAGTAAAAGTTTCAGACGTAAATTAGTGCCTACTAAATCCGTGACCAGATACTGCAGGCGTTAACGTAATGTTTGGGGAATCTCTAAAGTTGAAAGATGTCGGAATACTCCTCATCGTCATTCACATAACAAATGCAAGTGGAATATAAATAAGAAATTCAAACTAATTGGATCGCCGATCGTAAGGTTTGGCTAACGGAGAAAGGTGATGTAATGGAGATCGCTATTACTCTGAGGAACAGTACCATTCTTTTGGCTTATCTTCATTAATGGTCTGCCAGTGGAGCTATCAGCAAGATACACAAAACACCCACCGATAATGAGTCCAGAGGGATTAGATAGCTGGGCATAATGCGAAAAAATTAGCTAGCTTCCTGTCACAAATCTGTAGTGTAATGCCCAGGTCTGCAGATCTAGAACAATCCATTAAAACTGAGGTTAGTAATTGCATTTCGGCTTTCCAGCTCAATAAGGGTACTAGCCCAGATAACCTCGTGTCGACACATTGAAAAATGGTGAGTGTGTTAGTGGAAGCCCTGATGCAGTCGATTCAACAGCGCACATTCCCCTCTGCAGAGTCACTCGACAATAGTTCCATTTTCAAGAAAGGACCTAGGGCCTGTTGCGAAAATCATCGAGTAATTAGCTCGACGTCAGTTATTACTAACGTTCTGGTGTCTGTTATGCTTCGTCGACTCACTGCAACTTGGGAGAAAGACATTAGGGAAGAAAAGTCAAAGTACCGTTCTGGACGAGAGAGTATTGAACATATTTTTCCCTCGGCAAGTTCCGTGGCAGCATCATACATATCGCCGGCTGACAACTGCCATTTATCTTGACTATAAAGGTATGTTCGCTTCAGTAGATCGACCTACATTTTCAAGGTAGCCTAAATACACAGTTGTGTCAAGTACGTACGCGAGCACAATGTCGGCGCTTTATTCCCACACTTCCAGCTCAGGTTAGGGTTTACGGTGAACTGTCTGACAGTTTCAGCACCAGGAGCGGACGTACGTCAAGGCTGTCCATCTTCACTAATTTGTCACAGACGAAGTGGTAGAGGGCTGCCTGCGGCACGCATAAAAGGCTGGCGTGGACCTTCTACTTAGTAAAAGATCCACTAATATTCACTATGCTGACGAAAAGGTGTTGTTTCACAATTTTCAAATAGCCCGGAACACCCTAGAACCTATTTTGAGCTCTGTCAAATAGTTTGGAAGGCACTCCAAAACCACAAAGTGCAAGCTGCTTCTACGGGATTGCTGTGATTATGCAGACTTAATGTGGGACAAGCAAGTTACGGGGATTGTTGATCGTTTTGTGTACTTAAGTGACTGCGTCAGCAATGGGACACTCCTAGACACGGAGACATTTTCCTGAGGCCTAAGGGTCGCGTATACACGACGACACTGGCGGCGGTATTACTGTACGGCAAAGAAACTTGGCCAGCTCAGAGTAGAAAACGTGGACCGTCTTCAAATATTTGACCATCGATGTCTGCGTTCTGATCGTTCGAATCGGGTGATACCAACAAGTAAGCAACCAGGAGGTTAAAAAACGGATATTTAGTAGTAAGTGATATGTGAGGTGCTCCATTCACTTCCTAATTATGCACAGGTTTGGATGAATATACCATGCACTTAGTGCACGGTATATTTATCGGTCGTCATTGGTCGTCAACAACATCGCGCGCCTTCTGCTAGTACCTCGATCAACTGACGTATGATGCTAGGTGGACAGATGATGACGTCGCATAGAAATTTAGTCGTTCATTGGCAGGTTGGTCACTATGTCGGTTTCGTCTCCCGGACTGAAGCCGTCACGAATCAGAGTGCCAGCGACTGGAGACTTTAAGTGAGGTAGCAGTTAGTCGGGCTCAGTGGAAGGAATGTTGTCATTATTTGGGTGCGTTGTCTGTAGCATAAGTTCAGCGACTGACATAATGAAAGCCATAAGAAATTAAGTGTTGCTGATGATTCCTTACTAACAATTATAGCTCGGCCGTTTGTTTGTAAGGGGTGGGCACCTTGACGTTGAATTTTTGTATACAGCCCTAGTTGTTTTTCATTGGTTTCGTCCCATCCTTCTCTTATTTTGAACTGGCTGAAGCGTACTCTTTTCACGGTTGTATTACGGCTAAGCATAAATGAGAACCACTGATATACTCTTGCCTTTGATGATGATGATTTGGGAAATGTGGTATGGGTGCATAAAAATCTTCAACAACGGTTGCAGATGGTTGCCGTCCCGGATTAACGAGGATGAATACATCAAAAAAATTTCTCCCATTCACGACAGATTCCAACAACAAACACTAACAGATCAGCTTTATTCTTAACTATGGGTTACCATCCAGATGAAACTATTCTGGTTGATTAAGATGGACTGCAAAAGTAGTCCACAGGTGAACCCGTTGTCGGAGACACTAGACTAGGTAAAATAATCCAGAGTACTCCCACAGACCAGAAATATTATCAGTCATCAATCGAAACGTATGTGCTGCATTCTTGTGACGACCTGCTTTCGAATTTAAGAACAGTCAAGAAAAAGATAACACGTTTGAATTAAAACGAGCAAGAATACAAAGAGACAAACGTGTGATTTTTGGTGCCGTGATTAGGCGTTTGTTTTCCCAAAATACAGGTCATATCGTGCCATCTCCGAGAGCAACCCCCTGTGAGGGGATTGCTATAGATATTACATATCACGAACGATAAAACATAGATATCTTTTCTCTGTTCTCGTTTACTCACCGAACTGAGTGCCCCAATCACCTAAGTAGTTCACGCTTATTACTCGATGTCCAGCGGCCTCGTTCAAGTTCCGTATGAAGTTGCCAGTGACCGTAGCACGGAAATGCCCCAAATGAAATGGCTTAGCAACATTTGGTGAACTGAATCAAAAGAGTACAAGAGAGATCCACAATATCATACCTGTAATCGACCACAACCAACGCTCGTTGACCGGCTCGATTCAGAATTTTTTGTGCTGAATGCTCAGTGAGTAATTTACACAAACATGCCTATCAAGAAACAAGAGACTGTAAACGAAGATCGTGCATGAACTCACTTTCACATCCATATTTCGTGAAATAAATACACAACGTAGTATACCCGATTCGAGCTCCAAATCACGGAAGTAAAATGCCCTCGCTTGTAGGAAATCCCGATTTTTCCCCCAGGGTAGACTGCAAAGTTCTCTAGGCTGCACGAAGTGTCTTTAGTAAGTGCAGTGATGAGGATGTCGCTCTGTTGTGAATAACATAAACGACAAACTGTTACCAAACGTTAACAAGTAGTCCATATTCATGGTCAATACAGGCGGCGTAAAACCGTTACGGCTACACATACAGACATCTCTCTATTTGTGAAGGTCTTGGAAATACTCATCGGTCGACTTAGATTTCGGAAGAGAGAAACTCTAGAGTGGGAACGCAGTAGCTGATGACCTTTGGAACGAGCTAAGGAAAAGTAGCTGGAGACGATCGACGACGAAACACGTCACCAGTTCGAGCTTCGGTCACCGTAATTGTTCCTGTTTCGGTATGGGTAGTCAGACACTATCCAGCCCGCACGCAGCCGTGTATGACATAAACAAGTAATCCATAGTGTTAAAAAAATTGAACCACCTACCAACGTAGCATCACACATTTAGTGTATCTCCACTACTGGTGAAAGCAAAGCGGAAGACCTCTAAATTTGACTTTCCAAATTAAAAGTTAGCAAGACTTACGACCACGAGGCGATCTCCAATAGTTTTTAAGCGCTGTGTAAGTATAATATCTCAACCTCTTGGCTATTTGATTCACGAAGTCGATTTCTGAATAACTGTACAGAAAACTCACAATCACGAGAGGAGTTCTATTTAATTATGCTTAATAGTACGCACCTCCGTGAAGTTAAAATCCTGGTGGCGCATAATCCTAACGGGTTGTTGGCCAAGCAGAGCCCATACGGGCCATAACGAATCCCGCGTTCAGAGCACAAGCAATAAAAATAAGCTATAAGTGAATAGCTTTCAACCCGATTGTTTTACGCAAAGTATATTGCGTTAATTAGTGATATTTGTTCTGTTTCCCGCCTAACTCTACTTAACAGTTAAGAAGGCGAGGTGGACGGAAAATTTCTTAGTGAAAAGCTATTGGTAAATGAAAAAAATACTCGGTGTTGGTAGTAACGTAAGACCAACGACTGCGTCTTAAAAATTTCCCTTGGTCAACACGATGTCCTTGTGGGTAATGAGGTCCATTACACTGAAACATGCTTAATAGAAAAATGGAAAAGGCGGCAATTACTGCCTTGATAGTTTAAACTACCAAGTCTACAACACATTGGTTGGCATGTTAGTAGTGGTCAAAAAAATGGCTATAGCCACATGGTCACAGTAAACATTGTAGTCCGCTGAACCTATGTGGAAATAATTTCACCGATTGAAAAGGAAAACGTGAAACCCTGAGTTCCCTTTAACGACTTTATCAGCGCAGAAAGAAGACATGCTACGATAGGTCAACATTTCGTTGATTCTCATCAGGTTATATACGACAAACAATTAAAGATAGACAAGATACGGAGACGCTCATATTCGCACCAAATATTATGTAAACGACATCAAGCGGATTGAAGTCTGCCCTATACGGCACGCATGCGGCTGCCCAGTTGTGCTCGGTTCAAGCCACCAAAGGACCGGGACTATATAATCACGAACGCAATTTGTCTATTCAGTCTCACCTTGCCTACCAGTTCACTTGCAGGTAGAACAGTTTAACTATCTCAGCTAAAAACAAAACACATTTCGGATTAATTAAAATAACTGGTAACACAACAGCCTTAAACCGGTGAATCCATTGCTTGAAAGTCTGTATCACTGATTTCTAGACCCCTCATAACAACAGGTCACTAAATTGACTCATTTAGCCCACTCAAAATATTGCTACACAATCAGAAGTCGAAGCTATTGGCCAGTAGTAGGGCTATATCGATCAGAACTCACCAGACAGCGTTACGTGCACAAAAGTGATTAAAGCAACCCATCGGTTGCTGTGACGTTGATGACAAAATACTTGGTATGAATGTATGCTTGTCCATGGTCTGTCTATCTCTAATTGTCTGTCGTGTATAACGCTCAGGTGACATCCGAAGAACTACACTGAAGTTACCTTTATATTGAAGCGGCGATCATTCGTTTGATAAACATAAATGCATTTCCTACGACCAAACTTTGGTTCAACAACGTAAGGTTCCCCAACCTTATCAGTGGAGCTTATAAGTCGCATACATAATGAGTAAAATCCAGGTCTCTACAATCATCACGAAAAATCTAACGATTAATCAGGTAGCAACCATAGCCTAAACAGAAAAGGTATCATACAAACCCTTTAGAAAATACTTGAACGTAAACTTTACCCTTTGATAACTTTCCGCGGTCGTACACGCAGCAGACACTTGTTAGTTTTGTAGAGTCTGTCAACCCTTTTACTCTCTTGTTACACATTATTTTTCGTACATATTACTTCCATTGCTGATTCATTTCTTGGTTCCACTACAAAATTGGTGAGCCCGATGTGACAGAGACACGCAACCTTCTGATCTGAAGTCAGACGAACGCCAGTCACCCGTTGATTTCTTATCATCCTTTGCACTCACAGTGTACGTCGGTAGTCGGAAATTGATCGACAGCACGACCATCTTGTGCGTACAATAGCAAGGCCACATCAATCAATTCGACTGGGCTGCGGTCAGCCCTACTAGATGATGGTTTTGCGGCCCTCCTCCAACAACTTCCACAACTTACCAATCCGTCTAATCTGACATCGCCGCCTAAACATGACGTCTTTCACCACATCGTCACCAAAGGCCTAGCTACATTCGAACACCCCAGACGTTTGCCACCTCAGAATCTCAAAGAACCCAAAGCAGTGTTACAACAGCTTCTACGACCTAGCGTTATCCAGCCTTCAAATAGTCCATGGGCCCAACCCTTCACAGCGTTCCCAAGATAGCAATGTCCGTGTGGTGATGACCATGTTCTCAACAAAGCCACCGTCCCAGATCGATACCCTATCCCTCACATTCACGACTTCTCAATCGGGTTGAACGGGAAGACTATCTTCTCCAAGATAGATTTGGTTCGAGCCTACCATCAAATCCCCGTGGCCCCGGAGGACGTCCCAAAGACCGCAATCACCATTCCATTTAAACTCTATGAATTCGTCCGCATACCATTCGGCTTAAGAAATGCCACCCAGGCTTTCCAAAGGTTCATGGATCAAGTGCTTCCTGGTCTTGATTTTGTGTACGTTTATATTGACGATGTCTTAGTCACGAGTGAAGACGCTCGACAGCACGAGTCACATCTTCGGAAGTTGTTCGAACGTTTTACCTAGCACGACTTGACGCTGAACCGATGTTTGTCACTAGTGACCATACCCCAGTACCTGCCTCCCACCTCAAGCCATGCATACCACACACTCGTTCTGGGCGAGATGTTAGATAACCGACAATTTACAAAGATAATCATTAATGATTCATCGCCCGCTTCCTTAACCATCGAGCGTTTTCTCTTGCTTGACACTCTCGGGGAGAGTTACGTAGAGTCTGTAACCTTTCTACTCTCTTGTTACACATTATTTTCTACACTCGTTACGTTCACGGTTGATTCGTTTCTTGGTTCCATTGTAGTTTGGCGTACTTTCCAGACATCGCTGCATCATTTTCCCACCTGAAAGTGGGTAACTCCGGAGCGTAATTTACTGTTCACATTTGCAATGGAAGGTTACAAAACATACGTCAGTTTTGATCAAGCATCTTCGGAACTAGACTTCTATTCACAATTGTCCTGAGCGGGATGTAATCACAGTCATTGAACCTCAATGGCAAACCACTACGGAAAGTCTAGCTGAGACTTGTAAGCCACAGCTACTGACAAGATCCATCCCAGAATTCTCAAAGCAGCTGTTAGTCTGGCACAACTCCATTATAAGCTGGTAAAAAACATACACTCCGGACCGGTATCTCGTTAGTGCATGGAAAGAGGTGACAGTTAAACGCATATTTAAAGCGGGAGACCGGCACTCTCCGGCTAGCTATCGGCCAATCAGCCTTACTAGCATTCCATGCAAGATAATGGAGTGCTTATTAGAGCGTGCCATCCTCAACCATTTCCCAACAAACCATCTTTCTCTTCTACTCAGCACAGCTTCCTTCCTAACCGGTCATGCATAACAAATATGCTTATTTTCATGGATAGTCTGACAGAGGCCAAAGACAATGGCCTCATCTCAGATGCTATCTTCTTTGACTTCGTCAAGGCTTTCGACCGTGTCCCACATGGCCCCTGAAACACAAACTGTAAACCTATGTTATTCAAGGAGAGCTTCTCTGGATTGCATTTTCTTGATGATAGAATTTGCAGAGTCAGATCTTTCGTCTCCCTCTTTCATTTCCGCAGGAAATCCTCAAGGGTCAGTGTCAGGTCCTCTTACATCAACGACCTTCCGGAGAATATTTCCAGCAACGCCCTCCTATACGCCGATGACCTAAAAATTTGGAATGCCACTGATCCCAGTGCATTACAGATTGATCTTGACGCGATTAAGCGCTGGTCGGACGATTGGAGTCTCCCACTAAATGACAATAAAGTGCGCACACATGTCACTCGGTGGAGACTCTGGCAATGCTTCGTGATTCATAGTGCATTCGGCACAGTAGATATCATGAAAATCGATCTGAAGAAAGATCTGGGCATCTGGTTGTCGTCTAACTTATCTTTCGCGTATCACCATGAGATGGCGGCAAAAAAGGGATTTGCCGCTCTTAGGATGATTAAGCGCACTTCTCCTGCATAGACAAGAGAGCGTTTCAAACGCTTTACGGGGTTTATATAAGACCGCTCCTCGAGTATGCCAATCAGGTCGTGTATACCGGCCTGAAGAAAGACATATTAGCTGTTGAGCGTGTCCAGCGCGCGGCTACCAAACTAGTCACGGGCTTGAGAAATGTCGCGTACGAGTCTCGACTTGAAATTCTTGATCTATATCCACTTGAATATCGACGACTCCGCGGTGATTTAATTCTCACACACTTCTTTAGAGTGGGTCTCGTTGAGCAATTCTTTATCATATCGCCGACAAAACAGGAAGCTTTTCAAGCTTCGTCCTCGGACCTTCCTTAGGCAGCAGTTTTTCTTACAGGGTTATTAACCTTTGGAACAGCCTTCCCTCTGAGGTCGTTAGCAGCGCTTCTAGAGATCGCTTTAAAACATTGCTTGATTCTCACTTGCTTAAAACATCTTTATGCAAGTAATCGTACTCTGTTCTTAGGATTTACCATATTCCTCGAAAATGGTGTCTGCTTTTTAGATTCAACGGAAGCCCGCTTGACACTGAACAAGAAAAACCGACTGGATCCGGGTACTTTGGGCCTCTGCCTCGAACCCGTGTATCAATCGCTGAATCGCTGCAATAATACAAGTTTTTAACGGTAAATTAAAAATGGGATACCTCAGTCAACAGAGGATATGCAGCCGTATATCCGTTGAAAAAACCGGAGCAAAACTTCATTCCACTTAAAATGACGAAACTTCCATTAGCTACGGTGTATCGGACGATCACGAAAGAGCAAACTGAAACGTAAAAGCCTCCTAAAGTAAGGAGTATGGATCGTTCAGCCTGGTGCTAGGAAACAGTGGAGAGCCTCCTGCAAAATAACGGGGGGTGCTCAAGTGTAATTCGTGAACCATGGGCCGTCCCTCGAGTCAAGGAGATTGAAACAAAGGACAGTTGGGAGAAGTCCCAGAGGTTATTGCATACCAATGCTGGTAGTCTTGGAGACAAATGGAGTGATCTATCAGGGAGAACTAGGAGGGGAGGATGTCGTTGCGGCTTACTGAGACCTCGTTACGAGGGGATATATCCGTCGATAATATTTGCCCTCCGGGATATTTGGTCCACAGGGTAGATAGATAAGATGGCAGAATGGGTTATTAATAGCGAAGCATTATGGACAGCGCCAAAAAGAGGGGCAGAATGTGAGGAATATTCAATTTTCAAGCTGTTCCATGACGGACGGCAGAACAAAGCTGCTGCTCCTGTGCGTTTATAGAAGCCCCTCTTCTACTCGACAGGAGGATGAGCAACTACTCAGTGTTATTAGAAGGCAAGCAAGCATGTCACAGCGACTCCTTATTGTAGGAGATTTCAACGCTCCAGAAGTGGATTGGAGATTGATGCATGCTGCCAGTGGTACGTTTGGTGAGGCATTGTTAGACCTCCTAAACGAGAAGGCATTACTTCAACACGTCAATGAGGTCACTAGGTGGAGGGATGGTCAAACTGCTACAGTTTTAGACCTTGTTATAACAAGAAACCCCAATGACATTTTGGACTTGAAGGTCGGAACACCCTTGGGCAAGAGTGACCATGGGTCATACGTCTGCAGTTTAGTTGTGTCTACACCATACACTCCGTGTCAAATGTCGCAGATCCTTTAGAAACATGAATATACAACAACTAAGGTCGGATACGAAACAGCTGAGTTGGATAGATTGTCATGGTACCAACGATGTCAACAAAGCTTGGGCCATAATTAAAGATAATCTTATGCAACTAACTGACACGCATGCACCACTAAGACGTAGTCGACATAAAGGCAAGCCTCTGTGGTGGAAAAGTAGGGTCGAAAAGGCATAGAGACGCAAAAGGAAAGCCTGGGCTGTATACAAACAGTCCGAGGGGTACAACAAATTTTGTTAGTGTAAGGCGCCTAGAAAGAGATATTCTGAAGTATAAAATGAATTCAAGAAAACGTTAGAAATGAATCTGGCAAAGAATCATTATTTGGGCCCCAAGGCGCTCTTTAGCTTTACCCAGGCCAAATGGGTCGTCAGGAGAGGATTCAACAGCATTGTTAATACTGATGACAATGTTATTGAATCACCACTACAAAAAGCGGAGGTTTTCCGCCGGTTTTTTGAGGCGATACACATTCCGGACTCGGGAACTACCACAATAAGATTGAGCACAGAAAATTCAAGAGGATCCTTGATGGATGAGGAGGAAATAGAAGAGGTTATGGATAGATCGGATAAACTAGACGTGAATAAGGCGGTGGTCCCAGACTATATCCAGTCAAAGATACCAAGACTTCTCAGATGTTTTACAGGAGCCTCTCATTATGTTGTTTAATCCTACCCAACAGAAGGCTATCATCCCAGATGACTGGAGGAAGGCAGGAGTTGTACCCATCCATAAGGGGATAGGAAGCACGAGAGTCGACAACTACCGACCAGTAAGTCTCATATCAGTTTTCCTGAAACTTCCGGGAAGAATCATTAGGGATAGGATTGTGAGACACCTTACTGAAAGTAGGCTTCTCTCTGTAGACCAACGTAAGTTCGTGAGGCATAAGCCGTCACACCAGCCTGGATTGTTTTCTCGATGAGATCACAAAAGTTTGGATAGGGAGAGAAGGTTGAGGTTTGCTACCTGGATTTCAGGAAGGCACCGATTGTCAATCCTCAAATTAGGGATCTTTGGTCTTCCTTCAAAACTAGTAGGACAGATACAGGACTTCCTGAAGAGTCACACTTTCCATGTAGAGATAGCAGGGAAAGGTCCACAGAAGGTGCGGTGGTAAGTGGGATACCTCAGGGATCAGTATTTGGACCACTATTGTTTTCAATGCTCACCAATGATCTCATCAAAAACCTGAAGTGTCCCTGCTACATCTTCGCTGATGATGTGAAGATTGTAGGAAATCCTGACAACACGAGCATGCAGGAAGACTTGAATACTGTTCAGAAGTGGTCAAATGAGTGGTACCTAATTCTGAGTGCAGTCATGTGTCATCAGCTGCTTGTTGAGGAACAGCTAGGGGTCGATCAGGTTTCTCAATAAGGAGGGTAAGCAGAGGTTGCTGAAGAGTGCAGATGCAGTCAAGGACTTGGGAATGATCATGGAGAGAAACTTCAGTTTCCAAACAATTTTTAGAGGCGGCGCGAAAAGGAAATAGAGCGCTGTATATGTTGAGGAAAACGTTCGCGTCAAGGAGACCGGAGGTGTTGTTGCCGCTTTATAAAGCTTATGTGAGGCCACATCTGGAATACTGTGTGCAGGCTGGAGCCCGCATATGGTAAAAGACGTGAAGTTACCTGAGAAAGTACATTTTTACAAAGGTGCTTGAGGGAATACGAAGTAATTCGTATGAAGACAGGCCAAGAAAACTTGAGCCGTTTTCTTTGGTGCAAAGGAGGGTTAGAGGGGAGCTTTGTGGGAACTCCCACAAAGTCTCACTCCAGATTCGGCGATGAGTTACCCAATGGCAATAATTCAGAAGACAACAAACAGCGCAGTACTCTATATATTGCCACGACCGAGGAACAAGAAAATGTACAGTCAGCAAGCGTCCTGCGTGTAGCGCGCGGAACGGAAAAGTGAAGAAGTTCTACGCTAGCGAAATAGGGTATACAACTGAGCTAGCCCTGTTAGCACAACCCGAATAAAAAGGCGATAAAACAGTATGTGATTTCTGTCCAACTTTCGTGCGCATTTCAACCTTATATCAACCTTATTTCACACATTTCGCACATTGTCAGCTATAAGCCCATACGGAAAACACCCGGCAAACAACCTTTTTCGTCGGCAGGCAGAAAAACTGCGTGGGCGTATCACATGACCACTCCAGACTGACCCACTCACCGGACAACTTATGAGCCCGTAAAATTACCTTAAAATCGACTTATTTTGTCGGCAGGCGGAAAATTATTCGTGGGCGTCACGTGCTTAGTGCAACTACTTTGCGTACCCACTGGTCATCAGTTAGCTCAATCAGTTTTGCGACCTACAGATGAGGCAAAGAAAACCTTTTAAAAAAATAATAATAATCTTTATTAACCCATTAAGCGTATAACCCTCATTGAAACGTCCGGTACCACATTTCATTCACATCAAACTGCTAAGTTATCACTAACGTACCTCAAAAGAACGACAAGAAGTGGACGGTTTTATTAACATATAAATGACAACATTAAAAGTTAAAATGTTATTTGGTATCAGATGTAGATGGGATCTGCACACTTGAACGCTGCCAGGAGTTCTTTGCCGATTTATACCTCTCCGCTCTACCTCCCGCCCGATCACGTGCGTTGTTGAACCACTTTTTGACAAAAACGTCTACAGCGTCAATTGGCGCTGTCAGTTGGGGATGGTTCACGATAGACTCTACAAAATAGGTTTTCAAATGACATGCGTTTTACCTTGAATAGTGAGCAAGTATTTTGGACCCCTTTATTTGCCGGCCTCGGTTACGTTTATCCGTCCAGCCGACGATTTTGGCGAAATCGTCAGTGAACAGACGTTGACAAACCTTTCGAAGCAAACTCCCCAGAGTGGTTCCTGCGTATCTGGAAAGAAAGCGCATCTGTGAAAATCGTAAGTGATGTATAAGTAGACAGTACCGCTGTTTTCCTTTTTTCTTCCGACATCAAGATGACCTCACCAGTGTCAAAGTCCGTGAGAGTGCGGTACGGTGCCATGAATGGCAGACACGCTAACGACTTAGTATCGTCGTTAGGAGAACGGTCAACACCTGATTTAGAGCGCAAAAGTTTCTCCAGCATGTGCGGTGTAGGAGGGCTGTTTGGATTATTTCTTTATAACGACAAGTTTACCAGTGTTTACTTGACCAATGGATTTGTCCGTATCAATGTCGACCAATGATGGGACAGTCGTTCTGATGAAAGTTAATTAGGTAGCCACTGACTTACTTTGAACTAGTAGACGATGCAGGGTTGAGAATAGTTCCGATAACCTTTTTGGGGCACGGTTCGCATAGATTCATCCAAATCGACCGTACGAATGTGACTCCAGGCTTCCTCAAGTGAAGCTGCAAAGAAGTGCATGGAAGAAATATTGTCGCAAATTACCAGTGAGATGAATCCCCGTCACCTGATACGCTGGTGTGTCGTTCGGTAGGGGCTTTTTTGGTCAACCAACGATCGTATTCTTTCATACTCCCGTATGGAGGAATCAGTGCCCAGTTGTTCTACAGTTTTAGAGTCGCTTAAATGTAGGGGTGTACCGACTAAGTATTTGAAAATACTGCCGACACTTTAAAGTGCCTGAAGCATAGGTGTGGGCTTTATTCCCATACCTCAGCTCAGGTTAGGGTTTACGGTGAACTGTCTGACAGTTTCAGCACCAGGAGCGGCGTACGTCAAGGCTGTCCCCTTTCACCATTTTTGTTCAATTTCGTCATAGACGAAATAATGGAGGACTGTCTGCGGCACTCAAATGATGCCGGCGTGGACCTCCTACCTGGTGAAAGACTGACTGATCTTGATAAGGTATTGCTGTTTGACAACTTTCAAGCGGCACAAACAACACTGGACGCTATTTCGCGTTCTGCTAAGTACTTCGGAATGCGCTTTGCAGCCTCAAAATGCAAAGTGCTTCTGCAAGATTGTTGTGATCACGTAGATTTAATGTTAGATAATGAAGTCATGGAGATTGTTGACCGGTTTGTATACCTGGGAAGCTGCATCAGCGGTGGCGTCGGAGGTGTAGGGAATGAAATAGAAGCGCGTATTTCCAAGGCTAGGGCGGTGTTCGCTAATCTAAGACACCTATGGCGACAGAGAGGTATTTCCCTAAAGCTTAAGGGTCGCGTATATCAACAACTGAGGGCTATATTACTTTACGACAGCGAAACTGACCGCTCAGGGTCGCGGACGGGAACCGTCTTCACGTATTTGACCACCGATGTCTGCGTCATCGCTCGTATCGGGTGCGCACCAGCGAGTAAGCAACGAGGAGGTTAGGAAGCGGGTGTTTGACACTGATTGTCAACGAGTTCTTTTGTTCAGTCGCCACATTTACACAGACTTAGGTGGTTAGGTCATGTACTAAGGATGCCAGCTAGTCGTTTGTCACAACGAGCAGTGTTTGTCGACGCTGCGGCCAACTGGCGCAATGTGCGAGGTGGACGAATGATGACCTGGCGTAGACAAATGAGATCGTTTACGAATGGGTTGGTCACTGTAGGTCGGG